>JASGXE010003898.1:0-26836 GCA_030068105.1 Sinentomon sp. SZTP_YWyxl
GATATGCTCTCACTTTGCTGCAGAACTTTGCAGGCATTCGCAAATCGCGATTGCAAAATATCAGGACACGTTTTCAGTTGTGCAAATAAGGCCTACGTAATTCCAATCCGAATGGAACTTGATTCATGCATCCAATTTGTTTAGGTTTTTCAGTTTCACAATGATTTATCTCTGAATTCTATTCATTTTATGTGGGCGGAACAAATTGTTTCCTTGAGGTGGGTAGAGCATTGCTTCTCTAAGATGAAACATTGATTATCTGAGTTCAACTAATACTATTTCTCTGAGAGATCGAGCCTTGTGGGCATTAGAGTAGAATGGCCACTCATTTGTTATCCGTGTGAAACTGGATGGAACCTTGGGAGAAATCCTGATAGCGCCCGAACCTTGGCCTATGAATCGAATTGTTATCATTGTGTTCAAAACGTGAATTGCTCTGGATCTCTTAAATCAGAAGATGTTATTTATCGTTGTTAATATTCCTTGTCGTGTTCCTGTGATATTTCCTCATGACGTTTTGATGCAATTTTTGGTTGACATGTTCGAAGCGATGTGCCTTCGAAAACTAAATGAATTTCTGTGACCACAGTCAAATCGTTGCAGTGGCAGGCCTTCATTCTGCCACTGGAAGTGGCGAGATTCGGGTGACAGTTTCGCCACTTTTTTTAGTGTCGCATTTGTCACTGCATACAATGCCACTAAATCCGCCACTTCTCACTCTTATAAGTGGCAAACACATTGGTGGCAATGTTGCCACGGAACGCACAACCACTAAGAAGTGGCTGTCTGCCACTAATTAGTGTGGTCTCAATCCACCAACAAATTCGTGGCAATTTGCCACTATTTTATTTGCAGTGTGATTCCGCTTTTACATTTCTTAGTTTGAATTATTGAAATCTGTATTACCTATTTCCCATGCTATATCTGTAATTTTTTTTCATGTGCAGCCATGGTTTCCGTTTTATCAATTTTGTAACAGAATGTTTGTAAATCTTCTGTCGTGCCATCCTGCAGTCGCATTGGTTCAAGAATAACGAATATAATAGGGTCGTTCCTGTTGCTCTAGCCCTGACCGACATCTCGACATGGGGTGACAATTTCGTTTTTCTACACTGTTTCGGCATGTTTTTGAGGCAGTTGTGGTAAATAGTGCAAAACCTTCCGGCACAAACCTGAAAACGTTCCGCTGTCATTTTTACAAAACGGAATCTCCCGGAACCTGAAAAAGTTCCGTTGTCATTTTTACAAAAAAGAATCTTCCGGTACCATTCTGAAAACGTCCCGCTGTCATTTTTACAAAAAGTAATCTTCAAAAAGGAATCTTCAGGTACCATCCTGAAAACGTTCCGTCGCAATTTCTACAAAAAGGAACCTTCTGGGACCATCCTGAAAACGTTCCGTTGTCATTTTTAGTAAAAAGGAGTCTTCCGGGACCATCCTGATTATGTTCTGTTGTCATTTTTACAAAAAGGAATCTTCCAGGATATCCTGAAAAAGTTCCGTTGTCATTTTTACAAAAAAGAATCTTCCGGTACCATTCTGAAAACGTCCCGCTGTCATTTTTACAAAAAGTAATCTTCAAAAAGGAATCTTCAGGTACCATCCTGAAAACGTTCCGTCGCAATTTCTACAAAAAGGAACCTTCTGGGACCATCCTGAAAACGTTCCGTTGTCATTTTTAGTAAAAAGGAGTCTTCCGGGACCATCCTGATTATGTTCTGTTGTCATTTTTACAAAAAGGAATCTTCCAGGATATCCTGAGAAAGTTCCGTTGTCATTTTTACAAAAAAGAATCTTCCGGTACCATTCTGAAAACGTCCCGCTGCATTTTTACAAAAAGTAATCTTCAAAAAGGAATCTTCAGGTACCATCCTGAAAACGTTCCGTCGCAATTTCTACAAAAAGGAACCTTCTGGGACCATCCTGAAAACGTTCCGTTGTCATTTTTAGAAAAAGGAGTCTTCCGGGACCATCCTGATTATGTTATGTTGTCATTTTTACAAAAAGGAATCTTCCAGGATATCCTGAAAAAGTTCCGTTGTCATTTTTACAAAAATGAATCTTCCGGACCATCCTGAAAACGTTCCGTTGTCATTTTTACAAAAAGGAGTCTTCCGGGACCATCCTGATTATGTTCTGATGTCTTTCTACAAAAAGGAATCTTCCAGGATATCCTGAAAAAGTTCCGTTGTCATTTTTACAAAAAGGAATCTTCCGATACCATCCTGAAAACGTTCCGTTGTCATTTTTACAAAAAGGAATCTTCCGGGACAATCCTGAAAAAGTTCCGGTGTCATTTTTTTACAGAAAGGAATCTTCCTGGACAATCCTGAAAAAGTTCCGATGTCATTTTTCTGAAAGGAATCTTCCGGTACCATCCTGGAAACGTTCCGGTGTTATTTTTCCAAAAAGGAATCTTCCGGGAGAATCCTGGAAAAGTTCCGTTGCCATTTTTACAAAAAGGAATCTTCGGGACCATCCTGAACGAGCATTCGGAAGCATCTCGTACGCATTCTGAATTGTTCGTTCAAGTTTTTGTCACAGCTCGATGAACTTTGCTGGACAATATTCGCAAGACCCCATTCCAAGGGTCACCGAGATGAGTCCGTGAATGTTTTCGTTGAGCAAACACTCGAGCAGTCAACTCAAAAATGCTCGTTCAGGATGGTCCCAAAAGCCACCTTGTGTAAAGTTGAAAATTGAACTTTTTGCACTTGAATTTGATACAACTTGAACGACCCTCGTATCATAAATAAATTGCACTCTAATTCAGGTCAATTAAAATGAGAAAATATGACACTAAAAGAAGGCACTTGAAAAAGTGGTGAACTAGATCACGTGTGAAACAAAACTATATTTGACAAAAAAACAACAACATTGGTAAGAAAAAATTTGGGTTCTCGAGGCAGTGATTTTGGGTCGCCGAACACGGTTTGCCAATTAGCTAAAAATATTAACCACTCTGGCGTACTTTTCGCAACGAACAACACGAAGAAGTGAGCACGCACAACGCAACAGCAATTATTGGATAGAGTCAACGATCAAAGACTGACATCAAAAATAACTGACCAGTCAAAAACTCCCTCAGCGCCAAGAATTTTTGCCCAAAGCTGAGAACAAAGCACTCAAACGGAGATAGGATAGTGTCTAAATGCAGGCACCCTTTCCATTAAGCGTAGCCAACCACAAACAAAATCAACACGAAACCGCATCCGCCCACCGATTTCGCTGGCGGCGTCGAGAAAATATTGCACCCGAATGTCATGCCAATGATAGTTTCTCTAAAATCTTTCCTGTGCTTTTCAAAAAAGCCTGTCAATTCTAAATTACGTTTTCTCGAGCCTCAGCTTCCAGGAGAAACATGGGCGCACAAGAGGGTTACAAACAAAAGGGCGCGCCCTTCCCCAAACTACTCGTAAAGTGTAGACAGGGACTAGCTGGCAGTGTTGTTCCACTATATTCTCCAAAGGATCCATTGTCCACACTTCGGAGCGCCTGCAACCATTTTGACATGCTAATATTATAAAATGCTTAATAAAATGCTTTGACATTTTATGCTAATCTGGGCAGAATTCCCACTTTCTTGGAAAGAGATTTTGATACTCGTAGATCCGCTTATTTTAATATCGCTACCTGACTGCTTCTTACATGATGATTGTGCCATATGCCTGCGAATACATACATATTTTGATATCTCCGTTTATTTTGATATCGCTGTCCTCTTTACATGCGACTGATTTTGGCATATGCCTGCGTACATTTTGATATCTCCGCTTACTTTGATATCGCTGTCCTTTTTATATGACTGCTTTTTGCACATGTCTGCGTAAATTTTGAGAGATCCGCTTGTAACGTGAACTTTTGTGTGAAGGCATAAAGAAATTCTAACATTGGAAAAGACTCCTGAAACCACGGGAATTTCCGTTCCAGAATTAAATTCCAGAAAAAAAGTTCCAAAAACTAACGCATTTTTTTAATCGAAAACGCCATCCACCCTTTTCAAGTGCTTATCCGAATTGAAGCTGAACTGTGCAGAAATGAGTTCGTTTTCACAATCAGGGTTGGACGAAAACGAACGTCTTAGGCTCGTCCCAAAATTTCATCTCACAACGATGGCAAAAGTAGCTCGTGTCCATTATCTGCCATGGACTTTGCCATGGATATCTGCCATGGGCAAAGCAAAAGACAGTGTCTTTTGCTTTGCCCCCCGGAAGAACCCCTCATTCCACCACTGATGAAAAGGACGGAACCTGGCAATAGGCGACCGGCGAAAATTGAGATGGCAAACGAACACAAAGCTTCGGAAAAGTGCAAGTCTGCATTTCATGCATTTATTGTGTAAAGCTATATGAATGTGCGGCGCTTACACTTTTTCAAGACAGCGCTGTTTTCAATATCGATTCCACGCCGATTTTGATTTTGTTTCGACTGCAATTACCCCGGATATCTTTATCCCTTTTGAAAAAAAAATTTGCTCGTCGAACAAGTAAACACATGTGAAAAAATGCCTACTTGAATTCAGCAACCTTATACTCTGATTATTCGAATACCTACTGGCTTTCTGCAAACACAGCCCCATCCAAAAAGCAGGCTAAATCTATGTAAATTTACGTAAATCAGATATTTCCAATCGGAACAACTTTGGAGCATCTTTTTCAACACAGGATCAGATAAAAGTGTTCCTTTCGAGAAATTTTTGGAACACATAATGTGTTCTTGGTAGCCATTTCCTGTCGAATTTGGAAAATATGCGCGATTTGGAGCACATGATGTGTGTCAATGAATTCGTCACAGGAAGATAGCGCTCCGGGAACAGATTTCGTGTTCAAAAATGTCCCGAAAAGAATACTTCCAGCTGAGACCGTTTTAAAAATTTGGCCTTCTCGATTTGGTTCTTCTCAATTTTGACTTTCCCGCCCCAGTTGTCAGTGTGGTACCGGGGCTTTCCGACCACGAGGGTGTGATCGTATCCTTTCCATCAAATGCCATTTCTAAGTTAAGAGCTAGCAGGTCACAGTTTATTGACTACAGCCGAGCAAATTGGGCTCAGTTAAATATGGCACTTCAGAGAAACCCTCTTTTTTCCGATCGAGCCATTTCCGTTCGCCCTGTAAACGACGTTTGGCACACGATAAAAGGAACACTGCTTGGATGCATGAATTCCCTTCCAATCAAGCGAGTTAAAGTGAATAGAAAATTTCCGTGGGTTAATCGCAAGCTCGACAAGCTCTTTCAGAAGAAGCGAAGAGCTCACACTAAATATAAGAGGAGTGGGCTCCTTTCGCATCAAAATGCATACCTTGGTTTGAAGCAATCCTGCGCGGAACTAAATGCCCTGTTGTTTGGCAAATTCATCACTCATGCTATTGAAAATGACCATTCACGAAAATTTTGGAATTATCTCCGATCAATGCGTAAACAGAGTGGAATTCCTGCCCTTGTAAACCCGTGTGATGGTAGTATTGTTACTGAGCCATTAGCAAAGGCATCAGTTTTGAACTCCTACTTTTCTTCTGTGTTTTTACCACTTGATGTAAATTTTCATGCTGATATTCAAACAAGCCTAGTGCAGTCATCTCAGCATTCGTCCAACCCGCTCATATTCCGCGCTGGTGGGTTAATTCATCTTCTCCAAAGAGTTAAATCTAAGAAACCTCCTGGGCCAGATGGCATACCCGGTAGGCTTGTTAGGGAACTTGCACCCTCTTTGGGCGTTCCCCTTGCTGCTTTTTTCAACTTAATCCATGCAACTGGTGTGATCCCTGATGAATGGAAACAAGCTATCATTATTCCTTTGCGCAAAAAGGGAACCCCGGCCGATAAGCCCGAGGGTTACCGTCCTATTTCGTTGACCTGTATCTTTTCCAAACTTTTTGAACGAATCCTCTGCAATTATATTACAGCTTTTTTGGAGGCCAAAAACTTTTTTCATCCCAACCAATTTGGGTTTCGCCGTGGAAGGTCATGTGAATCGCAACTTGTGCTCTTTACCGATGATGTTGCCCGGTCGCTTGACAATGGCGTCCCTGTGCACGCCATTTTTTTAGATTTAACCAAAGCATTCGACTTGGTATCCCATGTGAAGCTTATTGATAAACTGAGAATGTTAGGTTTATCTCAATCAATAATTGCTTTGGTAAAATCTTTTATCTCAAATAGGTCCCAACAAGTAAAACTTCAAGAGTTGCTTTCCCCTCCCGTGCCCGTGACTTCTGGAGTTCCCCAGGGAAGTGTCTTAGGCCCGCTTCTTTTCTTAATCTACATCAACGATATTTCAGAAAACGTTTCCAGCTCAATTCGGTTATTTGCTGATGACGTAGTGATCTATCGCCCGGTCCGTGATGAGGATGACTGCACTAGTCTGGCGTCTGATCTCGTTTCAATAAGCAATTGGTGCGACAGGTGGGACATGAAGATTAATGTAAATAAGTCCAAGGTTCTGGCTTTCGGCAATCGGTCATTCGATTATCCTTACAAAGTTGGGAGTTCCAGTCTAGAAACAGTAAAAAAGATCAAATATCTCGGAGTTTTGTTTACGCATGACTTGAGCTGGACCCCGCATATTGATGAGGTCGTTAAAAAGGCTTCTCGTACTGTTGGATATATTATGCGCAATCTCGCTGGGGCGTCTGTCGAACAAAAGAAGCGCGCTTATGTCACGATGGTTTTGCCAATTCTTGAATATGCGTGTGCTGTGTGGAACCCAGGTAAACTGGCCGACATTCAGGCTATCGAGGGCGTTCAGCGCCGAGCAGCAAGAGTAATTACGTGCACTTATGATCGCCTTGCTAGTGTTACAACTATTCTCACAAATCTTGATTTTCCAACTCTGGCCAGTCGGCGTCGAACCCACTGCTTACATTTATTTCGTGACATTGTGGCTGGTAAAGTTGATTACCCTCTGCCAGCTCCTTACACAATAAAAACTGTCCAGAGGCGCACTGATCACGGTTTAAGCTTTAATATCCCCCTCGCTAGGCGTAATACTTACCAAAATTCTTTTTTTCCTAACATCATAAGAAACTGGAATAGTCTGCCGCGCACTTCGCCTTTCATTTTAAACACTGCAGCAAGTATGGGAATTTTTCTTCAACAATAGCGAGCATTTTCCTGCAGAATTCCTGTCGCACCAATATGTCCAACATTGTTTCCACTAGTTTGAAATATTTTTTGCCCGCTTGCTTTTTATCTCTTGATGTCATTATTTTACATTCTTGACTATACCGCCCTCGTGGCGTGCTTTACAACAACCAGTTCCATGTTGTTGTTTTTGATCATTAAATACAAATACAAATACAATACAAAAAAGTGTTCCAAAGGTGTACCAAATTTAGAGTGTATTTAATGACTCATTTTCCAGTTCTTCCCAACCAAAAGGATAGAAAGTGAAAGGCTTGTAGGCTGAAGTTTTTGCGTTGGGACACTTTTAATTGGGAAATGTTTAGGTATACTGGCGGCGGAAAAAGATTACCCATACATGTGAAAAATTTGCATTATTGAGATTTAGCAAAAACTCCATGCTGTAGAAATAAAAGATCCTCTTTCATCACTAATGTCAAAATATGACACCTCTAGAAAGCTCATTTCCAATTTGGCGCTTTAATTTCTACCAACTGCATAAGAGTAAAAAGAAACAAAAAAAAGTTTCGGAGGCAACAATCAAATGGGAAAAACACATGTATGAGTAATCTTTTTCCGCCGCCACTATACAGGCTGTATATTTGAACTCTCTTTCCTCCTCTCTTTCTCCCCTCTCTCTCTTTCCCAAGTCTCTTCCCCTCTCTCTTTCCCAAGCCTCTTCCCCTCTCTCTCTTTCCCCTCTCTATCTCTTGCTCTTTCAAGGATGAGTTTCGATTTTTAAAGCACTGTACAATTTAACCCATGTGGCTTTGTACCCGTGGATACTCTGGGTAAGCAAAGGCGACGTCTTTTTATTTGGTATTCGCTGTCGGTGTATAGCTATACCAATGACTCGCCATTGCACGATTTCAAAAAGATAGAGCACTCTGCTGGAAAACTGTAGAACTTTTCTCTGTTATTTTTATCCCAGAGATAGAAAACGAACACTTTCAATGTCACGGATAGATTAGGAGCAGGGTGACCAAAAGAGGGCTTTGATGACAGAAGAAATGATATCATGAACACGGCATGGAAAGACATGTCACATGGTCACATTCCTATCCTTCAAAAAAAAAAGTAAAAATTCGGAAAGAGGTAAAGGCCATAATTATTCTCTTGATTCCAACTAGATGATCTAGAGATCTAGAGATCTGGATGGTATCTGCCATGGATTTGTCAGCAGCGCATACCCCTTGCACCGGTTCCCATCAGAACACCGAAGTTAGCAACGTTGGGCCTGGATAGGACTTGGATGGGAGACTGTCTTTGTATCCCTGAAGTGCTGCTGGAAGGGGGTTTAGTGGCCAAGGTTCTCGTTCGCGGACAGGACGTTAAGCAGGATATCCCGTGTGCAGAATCACGCCAATGCGCACGTCATAAAACACTTAGCCGCGGGTCCAGAAAGAGGCCGGGCAAGTTACACTGCGGAGAAGGTCATTCGACCCAGCAGCAATTGCTGTACGCACCAACAGCAGCTGCGACACGAAGAATAACTTGCCACCAGCCTCATGGCGTTCGCAAGTTAAGACCCACTGCAAATAAACAAGATGGCACGACACACGACAAACAGCAAATAATCTGTGCTGGATTGAAACCAAGGAGGGACCCCTTCGGTTTGTTCTTGAAAGAAAAAGGTTTGTGACTTTTTGAAGCGAGATTGAAGCAGCTTAGTATGGCGCAGGTCGAATTTACCCCACGTTTGGGTCTGAAAGGAAGGGAGACAGTGGAGACACACTGGCCAGATCATTTCAATTGGCCGCCACGTACTTTCTGTCCTGCAATGTCTCGGAACATGGAAAAATGGGAGAAAGAAAAAGACTCCGATTTGCACCAGGAATCAAGGCCACCTTCCAAAATACATAACTCAATTGAAATATGAGTATGATAGCCCAACCAACCAATCCAAAGCCCAACAAACGCAGAACAGATAATGGTTATGGTATTTCTGCTCCAATTTCTAAAACTAATGTGGCTTTCAATTCCTATTTTCCGAAAACTATCAGAGAATGGAATGGTCTTCCTTCCAGTTCATCGTACATTTGCCGCGCACGCAAGTCCATAGGCGTCACAGTTCATCGTACATTTGCCGCGCACGCAAGTCCCTAGGCGTCACAACCCACCCATGACCTTTCGTTTCGTATAATTGATCAGTTTGTTGCATTATTTTGATGATGGTTTTTTCTTTCTGAATTTTTCTCACGCAATTGACGTTTGTGTACTCGTAGATAAGTTTTCCTTTCCCTGCATTGAGCTTATGTTCGTCCTTCCTGTCGCCATTTCATTTGCGGCAGTATTTGTCTTTAATAAATAAAAATAAAAAAAAATCATAACTGACCTTTCCTCGGCCAGGAATGTGGAAAACGCACCGGCAGACATGACGTTATTCCTCCTTACCAGCATTGACTATTCTGTTACTGTACAAAAATGGTGACCGATTACCAACAACAGTGATAAAATCGCCTGCATCATCAGCTGTGGAATTTTACCGGTCAACATTCAATGGCAAAATACCGTCAAAATGTGAACACAAAAAACAATGCAAAATACCGATACCAAATGCAAAATACCAACATAGGGCTTACTGAAAAAACACTCGAAGCCAATTTGAGGTTCCTTGAATATCATCAATTGGTGGCAATAGTGCCACCGACAGGAGAAATATTTTTCACACGTTAGTGTGTTCTGAATGAAGCATTGTTTGGGAAAGGTATCATTAATTTCTTTCGAAGAACTGCATTGGCCACTCTGTACAAATATGGTGGCGATTTGCAAACAGATGACAGCATCATCTGTGGAAATTTACCAGTCTCGGGGCAAAATACTATAAATTTATTCCTATAACCAATTGGTACTTCTGAAAATCCGAATTCAATTTGAGGCTCCTGAAAAGTTGCCAACAAAGAGTGGAAAATGGCAAAAATGCCAATAATTGCCACCAAAACTGCCAAGAAAGGAGTCGAAAGTTAGAGAAAACAACTCTCAGAGTTTATTACTCTGTGGGCAGAAATGAGAAACGTTTACGACCAGCGCACATGTCTCTCAAATATGAAGACAGGCAAATGCGGTGGCACGATGAGTACATGTGTGCTGGCCGTAAACGTTTCTCATTTCTGCCCACAGAGTTATTCTCACTCTCTGTCAAGCTTGCCTCATTTTAAAAGGTAACGTAACGATATGTAGTCTCTTCTCTTCATTCATGCATGGTGAGAACAGATTTCATTCAGATCTGGACTCTATGCGGATTCGGACAATTTTCCATTTAACCGCATATACAAAAGAATCGACCCCGGAAAAACATGTAAACGTTCTGGACAAGGAAATATTAGGATAGGTTGTGGTACGTTAGGTTTAAGGTTATATCGCAGTTCTGGTAAGTTTGGTCTGGTTCAGCTACAGAATCTCTTTCGCTTTTTGTTTTCACGTCAAATCGGGATGTGCCCCGATTCGTGTTGTAAAAATCAGACGAAAAGGTGAACGCCGTCAAAAGTTGTTGAAGCATTGGCAAGTGTCAGATTGAATCAAAAGGACGAATGGAAAGAATTTCTTCATTTTTGCTGGAATGCGCTGCCAAATTTTAGTGCATTGAATCTCCACAATTATTTATTCCGCTGGTATCACAATCTTTACATTTTTCTACACACTCATCTGAGTCAACCAGTGACTCTGGAAGCTCAACACAAACAGCTCGGTTGTTCTATTATCTTGAATCCAACTCGACCAGAAAACACCACATCGGTCGTATGCACCAAAGCCACTAACCCTAACCAAACCCAAAGCTTGAAAAAAGCCAATTCCACATTCATACGCACCTTTCTCAACAGTGGAAAAGGAATACTGTTGTGCATTAGAAATCAAATTTTCCTACAGATTTCTTCACAAAAATGTTATGCAAAGAATTCTGATGGAAAATTTGATTTCTACTGGACAACAGTATTCCTTTTTCAAGGTGAGAAGGGTGCATCTGAATGTGGAATTGACTTTTCCGAGCTTAGGGATAGGGTTAGGGCTAACAAATGGTGGGACGTTTCTTGACGTGGAAACGGTGGTCAAAAATATCGATTGACTGGGAAGAAATTAGTCCTATTTTAGACCATCATGTACCTCGTGTTAAAATGTTGTTGCTGGGGAGAAGATTGAAAAAATCTATGTTGATGGTGGAAGTGCTAGAGGTGGGCGGAGCTTAATGAAATATCGGCAACCTTTGTTTGGTCAGTTATTTAATTGCCAGCAAAACGGAGATTAAGTTCCATGAAAGCGATTTAGACTTCGGCTGTGGTGTCGTGCGTCATTGATGCCTTTTCTCTAGGAGTGGAGAATTAAACATGGTTAAATACAGTGGCGTTGGAGAATGTGGGGTTGGTGGACACTGCCTCGAAAAAAGGTTCTGTCTGACGAATTTCAATTTTCCAGTAAAGGTTCGGTTCCATTGTGTCTTTTTCATGTCATTTTCTTGGTTCACAAAATGACGCGAGGTTGTCATTTATTAAATATGTACCTATTTTGGTTCCATTGTGTCAGTACTTGTGTCAGGAATGACAAGAGATTGCAGCTACCTCTCCAAATTCAAAAGAGAAACGACGCGGCGTCATTTGAAACGCAGCAATTTGACGCGTCATTTCGATGACACGACGACAACGTATTGTCATTCTGTCATTTTTGACCAAAATACATCACAGCTTGGTTCCATATTGTCGTTATTGGATTCATTTTTGACGTGTCATTTTTTGACCAAAACACACAACAACATGGTTCCGTAATGTCATTATGAATTCATTTTTGACCTGTCATTTTTTGACCAAAATACATCACAACATGGTTCCATGATGTCAATATGAATTCATTTTTGACGTGTCATTTTGACCAAAATACATCACAACATGGTTCCATTATGTCATTATGAATTCATTTTTGACGTGTCATTTTGACCAAAATACATCACAACATGGTTCCATTATGTCATTATGAATTCATTTTTGACGTGTCATTTTGACCAAAATACGTCACAACATGGTTCCATATTGTCATTATGAATTGATTTTTTGACCTGTCATTTTTTTGACCAAAACACATCTCAACATGTTTCCAAAATGTCATCACAATTATGAATAATTCATTTTTGACGTACGACCGCTCCTTTAGCGCTAAGATTTCTGCGCCCGCTCTCTCTTGAAATAGTTTATTTTTGACGCCACTGGAAATTAATATCGATAGAACCAGCAATAAAATTGAGGCTTGCTGCAATGGAATGTTGACGTAAGCCACATCTAATGTGACCCTTTCGCCGGGAAGAGCGAAACCCTTACCGTGGCGAACCTATTGACTGGCCTTTTAAGCTCAAGCGTGGATATTTGCAGCGCGCATGCGATTCTGGTAAACTTGCTGAGGTCAATTAGGGTCAAGGGGGTTGGGACCAAACTCAAGAATCTGGAGCAAGGAATGGCGCAAGCATCTATTTCCATATTGTTGTTTGTTATTTGAAATATTCTTTTGATGTCAAGGGAAAATCTTAAATTCATCAACATCAAATGCTTCATCGCGCAGATTTCAGTTCGAAACACACTTTTTTGTTGCTAACAAACAGTGAAAACTATTTTCTCGTTCTCGTAAGAAACGACATTCTTTTTCTTGAATGCCATTACAATTAGGGACAGACTCTGTTTCCTGTAAATGTCATTTCAATAGGGATTTAAGGACAGACTCCGTTTCCTAAATGCCATTTAAATAGGGATTTAAGGACAGTCTCTGTTTCCTAAATGTCATTTGAATAGGGATTTAAGGACAGTCTCTGTTTCCTAAATGTCATTTGAATAGGGATTTAAGGACAGACTCTGTTTCCTAAATGCCATTTAAATAGAGATTTAAGGACAGTCTCTGTTTCCCAAATGCGAATTTTAATCCTCACTGGAGAATGAAATATTTACCCAAAAGTTATTAACCTCTTCGGGATTTAAGGATGCGCACTGAACTAACTTCGAATCTGTATCTCCAGGGAAAGCCTGACCAAAATCCGTCACAACAGTCAGCCTCAACGATCTTCGACTTTCTTTCTTCTGAGGCCTACAGAGCACGTGATTAGACTCAAACATCGTAAACAGTTTTCTAATGTAAAATTATTATCGATTAGAGACTTAATAGAGCAGGCCACAACAGACAGAGGAAATCATAGCCGGAATCGATGACCGAATCGAGTTTATGTTTTCGCGTGTGAGAGAATGCGCCCAAGATTCACTTTTTGCCGAATTCTCGCATGGCCAACATGACGATTTCCCGAGCTTGTTGAACATTTTTCACGCTGGATGGGACATTTTAGGACCACTATCGACACATTTTGTAAATTGGACGACGCATGAGAAAGGATGCGGTAACTGGGCAGGGTGAATTCAAAAATAGTAAAATGTTATATAAAATAAACGAATAAATTAAAAAAAGTATAATGTTTAATAAAATACGAATATAAAAAAGGGTGTTAAGTATTTTTTGTAAGTATTGTTGGTATTAAACAGTGTGTTAAGTATTGTTGGTAGAGGGAGTGGTCCTGATTGACATACGAATCGAAATTATCCTGTGACGAAATATGTGTTCCGACCCCCGTTTTCCCAGATATCGCCCTCCAAAGAACTCTTTGCCATGGAAACCGAAGTGTCATTTTGGTGTCATACCTTAGAAATGTGGTTCCTATGGACCATTTATTTTCAATTTATTCTGGTGAACTCCTCTAAAAAATGGGAGTTGTTGGACAAAATCGAGTTTTCTCTTATCGGCTCCAAAGATACCGAAAAGGACCCATGGGCTCGAGAAGGCTGATCTCGATTTTCGTCGAACAATCCCCATTTTCGTGCCAAAACCTCAAAACAAACTGAAAATAAATGGTCCAGCGACAAAATGTCCTCCAACTCCTCCCCCCCCCCCCGAAAAAAACTTCCATTGCCATGGCAACAGAGTTCTTTGGGGAGCTATAATCTTGGAAACGGAGGGTCGGAGTACACTTCGCTACTGATTAATTTCAATTCGTTTGACAATCAAAAACACTGCCCATCAATACGAATAAGCCCCACCTTTAGCTAACACACTGTTAATGAAAACAGAAGATATTCAATGTATTCAACACGTCCAGATTTTTTAATTTTCCTTTCTTTTTTGCCGACTTTAATTTTTTGTGATGGTCTGATTTTTTTTATTGATACAAGAAGGATCGATCGCATACAGGGTCGTGCTGGTGGTAGGTACAGGAAACCCAACGACGATAAAAAAGATTCAATCCTCTTTAAGCATGCCCCTGCGAGAACTGCAGCCCGAAATGGAATAAATCCGTAGAGAGAAATCCGATCGATATACGAAGCTGTAGTTACAACCCGGAAAATCCTCTGACGATTTGGGGAAACGATCTCTCAATTTTCAAGGGATGTTATAAATGTTCCAAGCATACACTCTAAACACGAAGTTCAGCTTGGAACACTATAGTTTAACATGGGCTTAGATAGGAAGTGTTCTTTTAGGAACACTTGGTCTGTTATTGGAACACACTGAGTGTTCCATTGGAACACTCAGTGTGTTCTAATGGAACACTTAAAGTGTTCCAATGGAACACTAAAGGTGTTCTTCCTTATCGCTCATATGATCCAAATCTGTGACAGGAATGTCACAGATTTGGAACACCCAGCACCTTAGGAACACCTTTTCGTGTTATTTTTGGGTCGTTTTTGTAACACGTGTATGTGTTCTGGGAACACATTTTCCTGTCACAGATTTCGAAAACTCGCGATTTGAAGCAAATTGAGTGTTCCAAATCGTTTGTGTTCTAAATTTGTGACAAGAAGATGGTGTTCCATGAACACATTACGTGTTCCAAAATGAACGCTTCCATCTAAACCCGAATGAACACAAGGACCATCCATGCCCAATTTCAAGAGGGCTTTATGCAGTTTCACGCTTTCCACGAATGCAATGCGTTTATCAGCGCGTATAATTGCCAATAATTCTAAATGACGTTGACAGGTAAACAATGAGCTCTAATACGAGTGTTCATTGAGTATAGACGGGAGAGGAGAACTCTCAAAAAGGACCTGTACAGGGGTCCATCCTATTTCAACAGGACTTCAAGTTTCACGCCTTGCATGCACGAATGCTATAATGTTTTGAAGCTGATGTTGCCATTGATTCTAAATGACGCCTGAGTTTCGTAAGAAACTCCAATGGTCAAAAAGTTCTGGTGTGGTGATATAGGCCTTGAAAGATCAACTATCACAATTTGACGTGGTTTTTAGTCTGACATGGTTTCAAGCGGTTTTAAGTTAGACGTCGTCCGAAGTACACCGCTCTCGAATTTAACGTTGGATAATCCGTTTATGAATCTCGAAGACGTGGATGAAGAAAGCTCTACCTTGCTGCACCCTTGGAGGAAAGGAGGAGCAGGAAAGTCCTTAGAAGAGGTCTGAAAATCGATGATAATGCGCGCTCTTTCGTTAGGTACGTATACCCTTATCAAAACTTTCGTAATTGGGGTTTTTTGATCATTCATACCCGGGTAGCAGAGGAACGTGGCAGGAACGTTCCGCGGAACATGGCAAACACTTGTCTGTGCCAGGTGGCTGTCATTTGGATATGGTCGGTGTGGCACCACGATGCTGGCCACTATGGCAGGAATGTGGCTTTCTCCAGTGACAGCGATGTGTTTTTCCACCGTGGTGACAGGAACGTGATTGGAACGGTGGGTTGTCTCGTTCCACGGTGGAAAATAGCGTTCTCGCCACGGGAGCATGCCATGTCCCCACCACGGTGGAAAAACACATCGCTGTCACTGGAGAAAGCCACATTCCTGCCATTGTGGCCAGCATCGTGGTGCCACACCGACCATATCCAAATGGCAGCCACCTGGCACAGACTAGTGTTTGCCATGTTCCGCGGAACGTTCCTGCCACGTTCCTCTGCTTCCCGGGTACGGCCTTCGAGCTTTGACAATATTTATTTATTTATTTATTTATTTATTTATTTATTTAATACATTCTACTGCAAAATGGCAGCACAGCAACAAACAATTGCAGATTACGAATAAAAGAAATCGGGCACAAGGCATTCGTCAATTTTTATCGAAAATTAAGTCAAACATAAAACTGGCTCAGCGAGGCAAACAAACGGAATTGGACGACAACCAGCAGACTTTTGCCTTCATTTTCAAAGTGATTTCATTCACTGAAAATAAAAAGGTGCAGCTCCACACACCTCCGTCATCCCAGCCCCTCCCCTGGGTTCTAAACATCGTTTACACCCCAAAAGTAGCAACCGGGGGAACAAAAAATGCATAAAACTACACCCCTTCACTTTCAGGTTCCTGAATGTTAGCTGCTTGATCTAAATTGGCTTCTGAGAACTGCTTGATTTATGTCACCTTTAAGGTCAAAATCAGGTGGTAACTTATTCCACTCTCTGATCGTGCGAGGAAAAAAAGAGTTCAGAAGTATTTTCCAATAGAATCTCCAAAGCAATTATCAAATCGAAAGCCGCAACATGAGTGGGACCAGAATTTCAAACCCTTAGGTACAGTGGCGAGAAAATAACTCGTGCCATCTATTGCTGCTCGTTTTTCGATCTTTAAGAGAAAACTGAGAGAATCGTGGTGATTGCAGTTCAAGAAATCGGATTTTGTTGCGCAGAAATATGCATCAAATCAGTGACGGAACGCCAATTTCGATGGGTTCGAGATTTCCCCAAAAACCCGAAATAAACGTTACCATGTGTGGTCCAATTAATTTTACCGCCACTGTACACGGAATATGGCGTCGGCTGGAATGACAATCACGTGGCGTTTCAATCCCTTTTACATCTGAAGAAAAAACAGTCTCAATTTTGGGATCGACGCAAATCAGCTTGTTTCCCCAAATCCCCGAAGTTGAAACACCAAAGAAACTCAGAAACAGAATAGAGAACAGGGGGGGCTAAGTTCACATGTGAAGTTGGCCCCCGCCCTTTCTACGCGCATAACCCGGAAACGGAAAGAGCACAAACGAAAATTTCAGCGGCACAAACCAGCACAAACGTAGCACAAACGTTTAGACGTTGTCCGACCAGGGGGGGCTGGTGGGAAAGTACAGGGGGGCTAAGTTCACATGTGAAGTTGGCCCCCGCCCTTTCCACGTGCATAGCCCGGGTACGGAAAGAGCACAAACGAAAATTTCAACGGCACAAACCAGCACAAACGTAGCACAAACGTTTAGACGTTGTCCGACCAGGGGGGGGGCTGGTGGGAAAGTACAGGGGGGGCTAAGTTCATATGTGAAGTTGGCCCCAGCCCTTTCTACGCGCATAACACGGAAACGGAAAGAGCACAAACGAAAATTTCAGAGGCACAAACCAGCACAAACGTAGCACAAACGTTTAGACGTTGTCCGACCAGGGGGGGTTGTGGGAAAGTACAGGGGGGGCTAAGTTCATATGTGAAGTTGGCCCCCGCCCTTTCTACGCGCATAACACGGAAACGGAAAGAGCACAAACGAAAATTTCAGCGGCACAAACCAGCACAAACGTAGCACAAACGTTTAGACGTTGTCCGACCAGGGGGGCTATTTAGCGGGGACCAACATCACATCACTTCACACACACTTCACAAGCCGAGTGCGACCGAATATGGCAACCTGAACTTGAGTTCGATCATTCGTTTCAAATTGGAGTTCACCAATGCCCACCAGGTGAAAGAGAAGTCGATAAACTTAGCCCTCACAGATGAATCTTGAACCAATAATAGGCCCCTGTTTCTGATTTTTTTTCTTTCTATAGATTTTCCAGCATTTTATGATTCTCAAAATCGATACAGAAATGCGAACATTTTCGTCTCCACCTAATGTAGACCGTAATGTGGGACGTTTTCACGTAGACTGGTTCCAAAAATAAGTTCCCCGAAAAACAAAAATAAGCAATGCTCATAAACGGACAAAAATAGAATTTTATTTAAATAATAATGAGATTTTAAAATTAATAAATAGTGTCACCAATAGTAAACAAACAACTTTAAGTGTCGCGTCCTTTTAGACGGCGAATTTCAAATGCGATGACACTTTGTCCCCGGTTTTCTACAGCTTCCGGGATGCCAAAAGGATGTCACAGGGTGAGGGTGGTCAGTCCTTAAAGGATCTCACATGCATTCTGTTTGCTTGACTGCAGTGTGAGAATGGACGCCAAATCTGTGGGATTTGGGATGCTCTATTCTATCAACAATATTGACTTTGTTTGAAAAGATGCAACGCAGGGAAGGTGAGGATCTTAAATACGTGTAGCTTGCATGACAGGCAAACATATAGCAAACACAGGTACCTACAATAAACATCATGGAAGAATCCTCATGGAAACAATATTCGACAAAAACACACTGGCATGAAAACGTGTTGTATAAGTAGATGGAAGGTGACATAAAGAGGCTGCATACAATTTGAGAAAATGAGATTTTCCGAGGATCTTTAAATCCATTGGACACATTTATAATATTTTGACACCCGCATAAAGGCATTGAAAGGTGATAAGGTTGTTGCAAAAAAATTTAACAAAAAATGCTTTCAATACAACTATTTTGTTAAGGGTGTGTTAATTTACAGTGTTGATAACCAGGTGATGATTGGGGGCTCAAAAAGGTAAACGCCCTGCTACACTACTCCAATGTTTGTTTTTTACAAAAATTAGCGTAAAAATCGGTAAATCATACGGATTCTCACTTTTTCAATTTTAAAGGTTATCGCCCTGTTTCCTAATTTCCAAGTAACGAGGAGGCTTAGATCTCCTTCCCCAAAAACTTTGATTTTCCTCTCAAAAGAACAGTTCAATTTACTTCTCCGAGCTTAATTGCCAAAATCCAATGTGTTAACAAGCTATGAAGACTCTTTTTCAGAGTGCATGAAAGGAAAATGTGTTTCGCGTAAAACAGCCGCGAAGGAAATGGAATTTGTCATCAAACAGGTTTGCGATTGCCGCTACTCGAAATTTGGCAAACAGCACTGAACAGCAACATAACCACTCTGCTGTGATCGTCCTGCGAACTTTAACAAGAAACCTGCGGTCGTTCTGACCGATCTAAATAATCTGTATTTCAAAGGAATACGAGTAAAAACAAAAACACTTGGTCCAATGAGGTCACTTGAAAAATGCGTAACACCATTGTCAATGAAAATTGAGTGCAGTGCTAGCAAATGAGATTCTGAAAAAGTTTAATGGTCAAAAAGTTGGCTCACAATGAATATCAATCGCTTTATCAGTCTTCATAGACAACGACGGTTGCCACTGTATTAAAGCGCCCAGTAATTGGTTGTCTAAGTTTTCTGTCATTGGTCCTCGACCATCGCGGTGTCTGATGTAATTGGTGCAGTGCCATCGCGACACGTGATGTGATTGGCGCTTGACCGCCGAAGTACCTTTTAATTGGACCTTCATAAGTCTCTCTAATCAGGAGTGGTCGGGTCGTCATGGTGGTGATCCTCACCCTCCTCTTCAGGGTTGTTGACCCCGACAGTCTCGGATTCCTGAAGCAACAGTTTGCCTTGCTTCGCTTCCTCCTCTTTCTTGACGATGCTCTCCCACCTCTCCAGGTTTTTCTGACATGCTTCAAGCATTGGCGATGAACCAGGAATCAGTTTGTAGAGGAGATCATAGCATGGAATGCAGATGCCTTTTAGGAATCCAACCTAGGAGGGAGGGGAGGACAGACTTTGGTAAATTGTTATTGCATTTCACGGATCTGATAAGTTCGCAGAATCAGAGAAAAAATCAGTGTATTCGTATATGTATCTATAGAAAACCAGATTGGAAAAATTAGCATCAATGCTCGGAGCCTGCCGAAAACAAGGGTGTTAACCTTACGTTGTCTCAAGATCGCAACAACGGAGGAGAGATGTTCTCAGGAATAAAATTTTCTCCGGAGCAAATGTTCGACCCTGCCTCGCCATTTTCAAAATTCGCGAGGTAGGATCACGAATTTGCTCCGGAGAAAATTTTTGTTCTTGACATCATCTTCCCGCCGTCAATCGTCATGGCTGTAATTCACATTCACCAAGGGTTCTCGATGTCCCCTTATGACGAATTCCTACCTTCTCGATTGTCCCTCTTTAATCTCAGGCAGGGGACAATCCCGAACTGAGGTTATGGATTGTCGCCGGTTCTGCATTGTCCCTCCTCCGTAAGTTTAGTTCACCCACGATGCAGGATTTTGTTGGTCATCCCAATCGCAGTCCTCAATGACTCTATTATGGCTCGAGTTACTCCGTCGAAAATCCACCAAAAACCTCCCTGCAGCCGAACTGATTTCAGACAAAAATAGCTGCGCATGAACACGTTCTTGACTAACCTGTGATATGGCCCTGTGTTCCGGTTTGTCCCGATCCATCATCGGAATTGGATCCCTTCCAGCAGATTTTTCTGCGTCACCCTGTAGGAAATATACAGCACACATTTTTAAAAACAGGGGGAAATCACTGTTAAAAATGAAGTCCCCTTGAACAGAAGACTGTACGTCTTTACGACAGAGACAAACGGACGGGAACGTCATTTTGGGGCAAGGGGAGAGACAACTCCTCCCTGACGAAAAATGACCCCGAATGGCTCGCTTGCACTCCTGGCATGTGGTGTGTCTTTGGCTAGCCCCAGTGGGAAATTTTACCTCCGGAAGACGAATATTGCACTCAAATGAACCCCAAATATATTAATTCTTCAACTTCTAGGGGCTCCGACCCATACCCCCACAAGGGGCTCCGTCCCTTGGATGACGGCTTGGCCTCCGCCCCAGATTCCAATTTCTGCGAGTCTCCCCCCAGATCTCCCGTAGAGGTCATCACAAGACATCCGTCGGAGAAATCACAAGGCATCCTTCAAAGTGCCAACGTGATTTTAATACTCAACTAGCCGGCTGCGCCGGCTACAGCCGGCATCTAAAACGCGTATACGGAAAATCCGGTGTATAATTTGAGAATCCTAATTTCTGCGGATACTTATTATAGGTACACAATTTCATCTTCATGTTCCTTGTTTAAACAGAGCGCCTGTCGTGAACTGGCTACTTTTCGGGTTCTATTCGCTTTTTATGGATAAAATTGAAATTTCAAACTAAAACAAAAACATTAGTGACGACCGAATGAAGCGACGACCGAATGAAGCGAGAATCTCTGCACTGGAAACTCCAGAATCTCTATTCTTTATATTTCTATGTATACCACTGGAAACGGAACCTTCGCCAATTTGAGCGGCATGTATAGTATTAAAAACTTCTCGCACTCTTATGTGTTTTCATAGCACAATGACTTTGTCGCTTTAGCTGTTATTTTGATGCTTTGTTGTGTGGAATTTATTCCTTTTGTCTTTGCGTAAGAAGGGTAATTTGCATAAACTGTTAAAAGTTTCTTTTGATTCATCACCTGGTGCCGCGTTGAGCGGGTGTCAGACCTAACATCGGACCAAAGGATATTCGGACTAAAACTCATTCGATTCAACAGCCGATCGGACATTCGTCCTGCTGGACTTGGGTATAAAGTTAGGTTTCGTTATGAATTAAGTTCGAATGTTATCACCAACATATATCCCGCTCAAAAAAACCATTCGGACACTCGGGTAACATGCTCGGGAAAAAAGGAACTCGGGTAAAATGCAACGCGAAAAAACAAACTGATAATAAAGCAACAATTGCCGATTTATCCCATGCGAAGCTCTTCAATCTATCACATTTGGAGCAAGTCAGTGCTACCATCTCAGTTGCGAACACGGACTTTTTGCACCACACGTTTACCTGCATCCTGCGGTTCTCTTCCAAAATTTTGATGGTATAAAATCCGCAGTGACAAAAATACACCTTCCCGGATGGTCAGAAAAATATTGTTTTTTTCTTACCTAAAGCTATCTGAACCTGACCTAACCCTGTCCCCTCTCGGAAAAAACAATGCTCGGTGGGGGCCCCGGACTGCTATCTAAAGTCGCGGCACGGTTTGTAAAATGGCTTCCCGGACGCGAATTTAAGAAATGAGTTACGCGTTTGGGCACATTCCGATTTTGCGCGTAGAGAAAAAGTGAAAAATAAAGCTAATCTAACCAAACCTAACCTGTCTAACTTACCTAACCTTCCCTAACCAAACCTAACCTGACCTGAACAAACCTTTTCCCATTGTTTCTAGCATTTTTCCCCGTTTTTTGAGGTTCGGGACTTTAACATGGAATTTTTGGAAGTGTGCCCAAACGCGTATTCATTTCTTAAATATCCGGACCAGATCTTGCTCCGTAAAGATCTTACCCCGTAAATGTTTTATTTTTGATGGGAATGAAGCCACAAAGACAAAAAATGCCTTTTTTTAATACTCAATAAGTGGCGTAATTCGGAGCTTTGAGTGTCGCCAGTTTTTTTTGTCCGCAAGAGGCGCGAATGCAGCGAGGTGGCCTACTGCAACACGGAAAATACATTGCGACTGTGCGGGAGTCGTGGTTTGTCACAAACGGAAAGTTAAATTTCTCTTTATCGGAATAACCGATTTTGATGGAACTATTTGTGCTGCAAAACTGAAAATTTGACGATTTCAAGAGTATAAAATAATCCCGAACTTTCCTCGCGAAAAACTGAGAAATCATGCGAGTATTAATAATGTGATCAAGTTTTGATGAGATAAATTTTCGTGTTCTTGCCGGACATTTTCAATGATTGTGCGATTTTTCCGTTGTAACATGGTTTCCACCTGTGGAAAAGTTGTAGAGGAAGCTTTCAGCTTTCCAGAAACACCACAGAAATACCACATATTTGATCACCATTTGAGTATTTTATGACCAGAGACAACGCAACATGGCAGCATCGTTTTGTTTTTTAGCGGGGAAGAGGCCGCGACTCCCAGGGATTTCAAGGGAGTCGCGGCTTCTTCCCCGCTCAAAAACGAAATGATGCTTCCATATCGCGTTTTCTCTGCTCATTAAAATGTTCAAATGGTCTTCAAATGCAATGATTTTGGTATTTTTGGAAAGCTGAAGGCTTCCTCTACAACTTTTCCACAGGTGGAAACCATGTTACAACGTAAAAAATTGCACAATCATTGAAAATGTCCGGCAAGAACCCGAAAATTTATCTTATCAAAACTTGATCACGTTTAATACTCGCATGATTTTTCAGTTTTTCCCGTGCGGAAAGTTCGGGATTATTTTATACTCTTGAAATCGTCAAATTTTCAGCTTTCCAGCACAAAAAGCTCCATCACAATCCGTCTTTTAGTTCCAGAGAAATTGAACTCTTCACAGCCGGTGCGCAGCGACTCAAAAATCAGCCTGGAAAACCGGCCTCGACGCGACGGTGGTGTCGCTGAGTGGTGAAAATAACAAGCAGAATTTTGGCGTTCAGTGGGTGGGGTAGGCGACAACAGAGTCGTTTAACTTTGTGAGTATTAGAGGAACGTTGAAAGTACCTTGAAGCACTCTGCTGGAGGAAGGGGGAATTGTGTAAAAAATGGAACGGTTGAAGACCCGCTCCTTTAACAGCCCCATGAGAGCTCCGGACCATTAAAAGATCGTTTGAGCGATTGCATTTTTTTCATGCTCTCGGCGATAAAAATGTTTATCTGGATGAGCACTTTGCTTTTCCCTGCCGTGCGAAGGTACGTGCCTTTTTGCTTGATGTGCAATCCTGTAAGAGTTTGGTCAACAAAGTGCTGATCCGTTACAATGTTTTGTTGTTTTATGTAACTGACTCGGAGTGATATGCTCTACGCTCTGTCACCAGATAGCATCAGCGACAGTATTGAATTATAATAATTTTGAGTGTAGTAATTGTAAAAGATCTAAATTAACGCTGACCTGGTCGTAAAATTCTTCAAATATCACCTTCACAGTTTCAATCTGTGTTCCCCATGGCTTTGAACTGGCACAGAGATCACTCCCGGTCATCGCAATTGCCTGTATGAGTAACCTGGAAATGAAACAAGAAAGACGATTTTATCTGGATAACTCCCATGGGTAATGGAATAAAAGGATGACCCCCATGGGTAATGGGATGCAAGGATAACTCCCTTGGGTGGATCAGGTCAAGGATAACCCTCATGGGTATTGGGATGCAAGGATAACCCCCTTGGGTAGTGGGATGCAAAGGATACCCCCATTGGTTTATGGGATGGAAGGCGAGATGCAAGAATAACTCCCATGAGTAAAGGATGCAATGATAACTCTTATGGGTAATGGGCTGCCGGGATAACCCCCATGGAAAAGGCCTGCAATCAGAACTCACTTCCATTTTCTTCTGGCAACAGTCACAGAAAATAATGAGAATAAAGTAGAGAAACAAAAAACGAAGCATAAAAAAACTGAAGAAAAAAAAAACAAAGGAAAACAAAGAACAAAAACATGTGCATGACACTAAAATAAAGGAAATGTCAAGTTTACGAGTAAACGTGTAAAAACGCTTTTAAAACCGATTGTTTTAAAAAACTGTTACAAGCAAGTTGCGGCTGTTTAAAATATTTGATTGATTGATTGTTTATATTTAGGAGCTTGGCTCCGTTTCATGTAACAACATATAACATGTTATACTTTGCATTTTTGTTATTGATTAGCATTGCCATCTGTGCAGCAGATGCATTCAATCCTTGTCTAGCTCAGCCGGTTCACATTGTGCTCTTCAATCAAATGAGTTTACATACGAGTAGCCTACGTAAAGAAATCTGAAGTTATCTTGCACAGCGCGTCACCGGTGATCTTTTTTACACTGTCCGCCGGTATTATGCTGCTAACAGAAACCTTTTTCGGCTTTGAGAATGCTTTGTGGAACTCACTCCTTGTTTTCACGAAAAAAAAGATTACCAGAGCCGACCGGGCCGAAAATCGCAGTCAGTCGATCAGAAAACCAGCCTAATTTAGCCTCTTCGCCCATTCAGGTGCATATTAGCCGCCTTGCTTGGGCCCAGATCTGGAGCCATGCGGGGTTCATGATCCAAAACGAATGTACTATAATTTGCAACCGTAACAACCGAACTGTGGTTCTGTCTTTATGCGAGGAAGCTGCGACTTTTATGAGGACATTTTTTCTGTCGCTCGCTGACACGCACTGAAATGTGAGGAAGTTGCGACGTCCGACTTCTGTGAGGAAATCATGGCTGACACGAACACTGAAATGTGAGGAACTTCTGACGTCTGACATCTGTGAAGAAGTCATGGCTGACACGTACTGAAATATGAGGAACATGTGATGTCTGACTTCTGTGAGGAAATCATGGCTGACACGCACTGAAATGTGAACTTGCAACGTCAGACTTCGGTGAGGAAATCATGACTGACACGTACAGAAAAAGGGGGAACTTGTGACGTCTGGCTTCTGAAAGGGAATTATGGTTGACTGACGCGTACTGAAATCTGGGGAACTTGTGACGCCTATGACTTCTATAAGGAAATCATGGTTGACACGTACTGAACTTTGAGGAACATGCGACGCCTACTTCTCGAGGAGATCATGGCTGACAGGTAATGAAATGTGAGGAACTTCTGACATCTGATTTCTGTGAGGAAATCATGGCTGACACGTGCTGAAATGTGAGGAACTTATGACGTCTGACTGCTGTGAGGAAATCATGGCAGACACGTACTGAAATGTGAAGAACTTGTGATGTCTCACTTCTGTAAGGAAATCATAACTGACACGTACTGAAATGTGAACTTGCAACGTCACACTTCGGTGAGGAAATCATGACTGACACGTACAGAAAAAGGAGGAACTTGTGACGTCTGGCTTCTGAAAGGGAATTATGGTTGACTGACGCGTACTGAAATCTGGGGAACTTGTGACGCCTATGACTTCTATTAGGAAATCATGGCTGACACGTACCTACTGAACTTTGAGGAATATGCGACGCCTACTTCTACGTGGAGATCATAGCTGACAGGTACTGAAATATGTTAAACTTGTGACGTCTGACTTCTGTAAGGAAATCCTCACATGAGAATCCTCACAGTGACGTCTGACTTCTGTGAGGAAATCCTCACAGAAGAATCCTCACCGGAAATCCTCGCTGTGACGTCTGACTTCTGTGAGGAAATCCTCACATGAGAATCCTCACAGTGACGTCTGACTTCTGTGAGGAAATCCTCACAAAAGAATCCTCACCGGAAATCCTCGCTGTAACGTCTGACTTCTGTGAGGAAATACTCGCAGGATAATCCTCAAATTGACGCTTGACTTCTGTGAGGAAATCCGAACAGAAGAATCCTCACCGAATATCCTCACAGGAATCCCACAGGAAATCACTGGAAATCCTTATGAACTAGGAGCTCTGCAAGAACTTTCAAGCGACATTGATCACATAAATTCTTCAGCAGTGGGTATAGGATTATCCAAGGAAGGTGCGTTTGGATTCCAAAGCAACAAACCTGTGTTCGGGTATTTTCCAGGAAAATTCATTCTTCTCGACCAATTTGGCTAGTTTGGCCCTGTTTGGGAAGAACAATGCCAGATCGGTTGCCAAAATGCAGTGTTTGATGTTTCCAAGAACCTGTTTGTACTCGTCACCGTTCAACTGGTTGAAGATATTGTGACCCTCCTGAATGGAAAGAAGAAAAATATGCACATGACTTCAAGCGATTAGAACCAAAAAAGGATTGCGTGAAAACCCTCCTGGTTGGAAGGGAGGAAACGCGTATGTGTCCCTCTGCACTGCACAAAGGAGTTTGCATCGTCACAAGAACTCGCATTTTCTTGATGTTTGCCTCGCCCGCCTATCCCTCAACATTGAGACAAAAT
>JASGXE010003899.1:0-26143 GCA_030068105.1 Sinentomon sp. SZTP_YWyxl
TGCAAATCCTCATTTATTTACCGAGGAGTGGAACTCCACTCGCCCCACGTGATGGTGTGGGCAGGCATATCTGGGAATCACCATATTTCTTCAACGGCTCTGTCAATCAGCAGGTGTATCTCACAATGCTGAGGGATTTCCTGATCCAAGAATTGCAAGAACCAGGATTCATGGAATCGGTAGTCTTCCAACAGGACTCGGCACACTATGCCTTCTCCGTTCGTCAATATCTAAACGACACTTTCCTAAACAGGTGGATAGGACGGGTCTCACTATGGTTGGCGTGGCCCATCCTCAGCCCCGACCTCACCACCTGCGACAACGCATTGTGGGGCTTCGTGAAAGAAAAAGTGTCAGCCTTTTGCTACGCCAATACCAACACCTTGAGGACCGAATAATACAGGTTTTGCACAGCATAACGAACACACACCTGCGCAAGATGAGCGACAAGACCTGGCGGTGCATCACACTGTGCAGAGACCATGGAGGACAACACACAGACTGTTTGGACTATTAAGATCAACATGTTGATGGTTAATTTTCAGTAGCACAATTTCGTGACGCGACTTATGGGCCACCCTGTACTTATAAGGACTTATAAGGATGGATGGGAACCCTGTATCATGGATACCCTTTATCAAGGTACAATTTATGCTTATCACATCATATTTTAGTGACTGACACACAGCTTGCTAACGTTTGCACAATTTACACCATGTTTCAGCTTTCCTTCCTTGCTTGCTTGAGCAAGGGTTCTTCCTTTCTCTGAACTTGATTGGACTGTCTGCATGCCTGCGTATTTCAAACCGAATTTCGTCAACAGTGGCCTCATTTTCAGCTGCAACGACAAAAATATGGTGGATGCAATGCAATGCAACAGCAACAGCCACCAACCAATAAAAATGAGGCATGGGGCAGGTGTTTTTTGATCAGTAGTTGATCAGTGTTCTGAACTGTCTGCCTGCGTGTGCTCATATCGCCTGCAATGGCAAGACAGCAAGCAGTGAGCACGAATGCCACGGTGCAAGAGCAAAAGCAAGCTTAAAATGTGAATTCGATTTGAAAGACTCCATTCAAACACTGACACTGAAGATGGCACTAGCTGATGAGTGATGGGACCGACCCCACATTCAGTCTGGGTGGAAATAAAAACAACAGAATAATTCTATTTTGAACAATTTTTTATTCAACAAACAATAAATTATTAGCCACTATGTTTCAAATAAAAACATCAAATCCATGCAAGAAGACCCATTCCACACCATGTAGAACAGTTCTTTATTCAGCTGGTGAATTCCATTGGTTATAAAGAACAAACAATGGAGAGATCCAGATTAGTGTGAGGGCCAGTGCCCGATTTGTTGAAAGTTAACTGGGGGGGGGGGGGGTAAACCTCAATTTTTAGGGCAAAATAACCATATTTATGCAGAAAATACCTCAAATTTGGGTGAAATATTTTTCAACTGGGGGGGGGGGGGGGTAATACCCCTCGTACCCCCTACAAATCGCACCCTGGTGGGGGCAGTCTCAGGTACGTTTCACTCAAAGAGGTGGTGGTTGAAATCAAAAGGTATCCTCCTCATCATGTCAATTGGTCTGCTATCTGATTAAAATCAAGCATGCTTTCCTTTCAGTTTCACTCTGAGGTGAAATTAAAGAAAAACACCCCCAATAGATGCGCAAGTAATGTTTAAAAAATCCCTTCCCCATTTTTTTGGTGGTGGTGAACCAAATAAAACATGGTCCAGTTGATTACAATTGGACCATGATTTATTTACCAGTTTTATTCCTACACCTATGCAGTGCTCTACAGTCTCAGTCAGAGAAATAATAATGACTGCTTGATGCAAGTACCTGCTGACATTGGATAATGGGAATCAATATTGTTTTGTGGCTGTACATACATCAACATTAGTAACTCATACGTGAAACTCCTTCAAACAAATTAATCATTCACAAGTGGAGCGGAAAAAGCTCGACCAGAAAGAGTGATGGATTTGTATGTTTTAAAAATTGTCACAGTTCATGAGGCGTAACAAACGTTTCACATCTCATCTAAGCAGTTCGCTTTATCTCAGTCGATGAGAGATAATCCTGATCTACCTGGTGTCTTTTGTCTAACCAGAGAAACTAATCTGATGTCAAGTTAGAAGGTTTTCAAGCAAAGACTTTACTGATTGTAAATAAAAAAAAAAAAAAACAATTGGAAGTCTTGCCTGAATAACAGTCTGAATGCCAATGACTATTCTGCAAAAGGACACCAGAATTATTGTTTCCCACTCACGAACTGAGTTTGAGAATACATAAAGGAAAATGGTTTGTTTACTTGTACCAGTCCAGTTGTCAAGTTCATGAGAAAAGATCATGAAAAGCAATACATTTTCCAAGTCTTTGTGCACCTAAACCAGCCCTTAGTCGGTCTAAGACTTGAACTCTGTCTGGAAATTCAGCAGTGTATGCATGTCATGTAGAAAAGAAAATGAGCATGGACTCATTTTTTGTTTATCTTCACAAAACAGAAATAGTTGGGTGAGCGACATGCCCCACTCTCCTCTTGGGTCTCCCTGTTGCTGGCCGATCATTTGATTGTTACGTATCAACGTTCATGATTGACAACAAATCGCCATGGAAAATACGAATAACGAATCAAAATATGAACGAGAAGAGGCATCACTAAAATACAGTCAGTTTCACTTTATTTCTTCGCCGATTCCGTTCGTCTTGTACATTTGTTTCCGATCTCTTCAATTGGTCTAGAACAGTCTGCTTTGCTGCCATTCTCTTTCTTATCTCTCTACAAGTTCCACCATCACCAGCCCACTGTTTCAACGACCGACTCAAACTCTCTATTTCACGCTCTGTCCGGAATATGGAATCACTGATCAGGAGGTTGGATTTGTTCAACGATTCGTCCGATTTATTTCGATAGTTCACTTTTGTCACCACTGATGAGCTGTTCACTTTCTGACGACTGGGATGAGCGACACTTGAAGCCGTTCCTCCTTTAACTGCCAAAGAAGAGAAGAGCAAGGGAGGATCATTTCAAACACCATTTTATGTGTGTGGCATGCAAGGCAAGGCAGAGATGCCAAAATGTGCAAAGGGTGCATGATAAAAGATGAAACATAACTAAATTAAATTCTTGCAGCAGCAGAACATCTTTGCCAAAAATCTTTTGCTCATCGATGGACTTAAATATTTGGGGCAGCAAAGTGATGCCAAAGGATGCAAACAAAAGCGAGGGGAATTAGGAACTCAGTCCTCAGCAAAATGTGTTTTCCTGGTGACACAAGACACTTCTGTGTCCATTTGCAAAATATCGGAAAGAATTACACCACCATTACCCACCCCGCACAAATTCTACTGCCATTCTGTCCTGTGGCCAAGTACCTATATTGCTATGGCAAATGCTCAACTTTTGTCTGGACTGCCACGATCCGTTTTTCAAACACTGTCAGTAATTAACTGAATTGAGGCTGCCATTTTCGGATTGACTGTGTACATTCGGAGACGATGTTTCAGCCCCTGGTCTGGAGATTTTTTCAAGCCTAAAGGGGCCGAAACGCCGTCTCCAAATGTACACAGTCAATCCGAAAATGGCAGCCTCAATTCAGGTAATTACTGGCAAATGTTCCAAGCAAATCTCAGTTTCACTCAGAGAGCAGCCTTTCCAAAAGTAAGTGGAAAGAATCATGGCAATAATAACGGGAATAAATCTCTGAAGCGGAAAAGAGAAAAGCGACGGTTCCCCCGGTAAGTGATAATGGGTTTCAACACAATAACTACTGCAAAAATGATCCGCTTACCTGATCTCTTGTCAGCTATCATGTTAAGAGAACAACTGCCACCAAGCTTTCGATTAATAAAATCGAAGATTGATCGCTTTCTTGGATGAAGCGACATATTTTTATTCTGAGAACCCATCTTTGACTTTTTCTTCATTTTCATATGGTCCTTTGCAACTTCTTTGAACTTCACCCCTCTCTCTTTCAAAGACATGCAGTAATCTGGAAGGAATGGATGGAATGGGTGGAATAAACAAGACATTCAATGACCTACGTGTGTGTAGATAACAAACAATATTTTGATGTTGTTATGGCCAAAACACAAGGCCATGAAAGTACAAAAAGAAATCACGAGGAGGGTCATAGTTGCCACCAAGCAACCGTAAAAGACCCCCCATTCCATGAGATAACTGATTTTGACGCTGTCTCATTACCGGTCCACTTGCCTGCGACATTTTGATTGGAAAGTGTTGTTTTGTCATTTTTTTCTGAAAAAGGACTTGATTCATTTGTGAAAAAATAAAGTTTGTGAAAGACAAATTCAAGTTTCAACTGAATGAAAGGCCAACATTTGCAGTTTGAAGTGGATGAAAAATCGCTTTGTTTTCGACCAAAAAAGCATGCAGAATAACGGCTGCATTTTCCTGATCCACGTGGCATCCAGCGAATCATATTAACCTGGAAAATAGGCAACACTATGCTGCACCAATGCTACACAAATGAAATAAATAACAAGGTGTGCATTCAGGAAAACTGCCATACATTTTCCAGCTTTCACTCGAAATTAATTTCATGCCCATTTTCGTTTTATTCTAAACGCCTCGATCAGACCACATCGTGTGACACAAGAAACAAAAGGGAATTTTGGCATTAAGAGGCCTATCCCCAACAGAAAGTTCCATTGAGATATGTCAGCAATTACATTACAAAACAAAACAAATGTCTCAATTCCAGAGAAAGGTCCTTTCCAGGCCCATGTGCACACAGTAGAATAGGCAGACAAAAAATATTGAACAAGAAGTGAGCCTGATATCAAATGCATCAAACTGGTCACGCCAAGTGGAAACTCTCATAATATGGACGATTATGAAAAAAAAACTACATGTGTTTCACGATTAAACATCATTGTCAAACTCATTTCATTCACTCGTGGCAGAGGCTGATGGATGTGTAAGCGTGAAAAGCTTTGAATCATGCAGATCGAGGTTCTTGACTTGCAACATGATAAGGTTGAGATGTCTGCCAGCAGATCAAATACCAGAGCAGCTTTTGACTGCATAGCCTTGTTTGTCCTCAAACAATTGAAAAGAGAACAACTTGCCTAAGGATTTTCCTTTCGGATAAATTATGGCAGGAACAGGTTCTGTACGTCCTTCATTGTTTTTTCCCAGTCCAGTTCCAGAGATGTAACCCATTTTGCCAAGAAGTTTCCAACCAATTCCCTAAGAGAGAAAAATGTTATTTGTTGTTTTAAGTTTTCAAAATCATTAATGGTATTAGCTGTGGAAGTAAAGAGCAAAGGAAGGCTAGTCAATCACTCTACTACACTCACCAGACAGACAATTTACTCGCCATTGTGCTTGCAAACGAGCACAACTGACATTAAGGAGGCATCTCGCTATCCCTTTGATGAAAGTAAAGGAGAGCGGCATGCCTCTGAAATGCCAGCCGCATGCTCATCTAGAAACACAATGCCGTGTGCTTGTCAATAAACACAATGGAGATAAAATCGTCTGGTGAGTGTTGACAATTCTGTTTCTCCAAGTTTCCATCCCACCTATGGTGATTTTCATCAACTGATGTCGGATTTGTTTGAAATCTGGATAACTTTTAAAACTTGAAATTTCATCCAACGCATTGTTGATGTCCCAGCCAAGAATGCGAGAGAAGCGGAGAACTGAAATGGGATTAATAGATGCCTAATTGGTAAACGCAGATGCCTAAGATATGGACATCAGGAACGAGGCATTGTTGTTGGATTCATGGCAGCCAAGGGCACCCTTCAGTGTAAAATTGCTACCCTCTGCATAGCGACAGCCTGGAACAGGGTTTCCGAAAAAGGACCTGCAAAAACATAACATCATGAGATTACCATAAGCAGAGAGGAAACTTGGAGAACTTGAGACTAATGAAAACTCAATTGACGATTTATTCTCCCGATGAAAGCAGCACAGCTGACTTTTTGGGGGCATCCCGCTCTCCGATGACGAAGCTAACCAATGGATCAGCATAGCAGATGACGGCTGCTACAATGAACCATTAGTTGGCTTATGCGACGGAGAGCGGCTTATGAGCACCGAAACGCTAGCTTTGTTGCTTTCATCTGGAGAATAAATCATGGAGTAAGTTTTCATTGAGTAACATCATTTTGCAAATTTTGCATCATTGCCATTCTCAAGAGACTCGTTAATGATGAAGATGGCCAATTGGAAGAGTCACCATGGGAAACTAACCTGCAGAGAAAGCTATGCCATTCGTTTTAGCTCCAATTGCTACTCTAGGCTGTTTTGGCAGAGCATGCAGCTGTGGATGACATGCATCTTTCTGGGCTTGGATTCGTATATTCAGCTTTAAAAACCCAGTACCATTTTGTTGTAAAGTTTTACATCAAGTTAACAAACACTATGTGGAACAAACAAACCTCTGGTAGGCCACTGCCACTGATGGCAGCCGATCCGACACCACCTCTCCCACGAACAGCAACAACCGACTGAGATTGAGGTGTTATTGGTGTTGGCTCAACAAAACGAACAACTTCTTCTTCTGCTTCATCATCACTGACGAGATCGATGGTTGCATCTTGTTCCTCACCACTGTCCTCACTTTGATCATCATCATCATCATCAGCTGAAAAGATATTGATCAAATGCCAAGGAATGGAATGGAGAGAAATGATGAAAAAAGCACTTTTATCGAAAAGCGAGTGATGCATAGTTCATATCATGCTGAGAAGAATGCAAAAAAAAAAAAAAAACTTGAACTAATGATGATGACATTCTGGTTAGAATCATCATAACATTTCTGGTAACCGAGTGATGGCTTTTGTTGCACATTACGTTATTCTTTTGTTTCTAAGTGTCATGCTCTCGGGAAGTGGCGGTCCGGTCCGGTCCGTCCATAGAAAATTCTGTTTTGTCCCAGTCGGACACACCGTTGAAAATGTTTAACTTGCCTTTTTTTAATTTTTTTTTTTTAATTTTTGGCTTTGATCGGTTGAATGAAAGAGAACACGAAAGTGTGAACAAAGACGAAATATATAAACATATCTTCAATGAGCCAACCTTTAAAATGTGGTTGAAAATATGAGCTGAAATATAAAATCCTAGCACAACGATAAATAATAGTCAAAGCTTTGTTCCCTGTACTCACTCAGTGGCCAGGTGTCATGCAGATCAACTGAAAATGTATTTCTGGTTGATTCCAATTGGACAGTGAGCCTCATATTGCTTTCAACGTTGGTGACAGTGGCAGTCTTCCAGAGATCGTCATGACACCTAACTAGAAGACGGGAACCAGTTTTGATTTTTGAAAAGTTAGGATCACTGAAAATGGAAAGAAAGAAGAAAGAAACAAAACAATAAACTGGTCACACAAGTTAGTGGGACATTTATTTCTCACAGTTTCTCTAACCAGATGGGTCGGACAATAAGGGCACAACAGACGATCAGGTCTTATTATTTTGAATTTATTATTTTTATTATTTTGTCTACAACCAAATGTCAGATCATCTGAATTTTGTGCAACATGTGTTGACATGCTTGCATTTTTTCAATCTTTTTTGCTCCATCATCTTGCAAGCCAATGTGTCAAAGGTAAGCTCCATTTTGTTAGCCAACGAATCATTCATTGGTCAGCAGGACCCATCCCTGGGTTTCTGTTAAAAAAAAACCGGCCAACTCTCCACTTTTGGGAGCCATGCCCACCAAATTGGAGGTGCACAGAGAAGCAATAATTGGCATTTTCATCTTTTCTTGTGTTGTCGAATGTGTGGGCCTCTCTTCTCTCCTCCTAAGGTATATTCGCTGCAAGATATACAGTTTAAATAAAAATTAACACTTCAGATGTCCACCAGGTTTGATCGTGAGATTTCAACCGGATTATTTTGCTGCGCATTCATTCGCAGGCAGCGCCTTCGAGGCTGTAACGCTGTAACGTGAAGCGAAATGTGTGTTTGAATTGCAGCAAGGTCAGCGGTAGATAGCGAGCTGTTGACCGCTTCTCGTGCCGGCGTTTGACCCGAAGGCGAAGGCGGGCCTCCTCGTTGAGAATTCCTGAATAATCGCGCCCGCCGCCAATGCGTTCGTTGCCTCGGTCGACAGGTCGAATACACGGTGTGCCGACTGCTATTGCCTTGTGTGGTTGAAAAAAAAAACGTGTCTTTGGCATATGTTTTGGTCCAGGAAAAATTCTCACTGGTTTCAGGAAAGCCACACCCATAGCTTATCCAGAAAATTAATGTCTTGGCTGCATTTTAACGACTCAGTCATCGGCCTGTTTTTATTGAAGGGAACATCAATGGAGAAAAGTAGGTACGTTCAGTTACTCCAGGAAGAAGTGTTCCGAAGAGTGCACCATCAGATAACAGCCAAAAGGATTGTTCCTTTCAACATGATTGTGCAACAGCAGACTTCAGTGTCCTCGCCCGGAACCTCAATGAGCAATTTCCAGGAAGGTGGTTTGGGCGTGGAGGGCCTAAGTCGTGGCCTCCGAGGTCACCAGACCTGTCTCCATATGGGGACACCTGAAATCCAGCGTGTACCAAGGTTCGGCCAAACAACTTAGGAGAAACTATGATCGGCCATTTTGAGGGTCTCTAATGCCATCACACCTGCCATGATCAGCAATGTATTGCAAGAATTGGACCATCGTGTCCACGATTGTGTCACGTGCTGATGGAGCACATTTTGAGCCACTGAAACACTGAATCGGGACAGGACGATTATTCCATCTAATGTGGTGCACCCAGTACCTTATTGCAGTGACTGGCTGATTGCCGAACTCATATCAGATTTTCGTCCGAGTTTTATTCCGCACTGGCAGTTTTTTAAGCCGAAAACAATTTCATATGTGACCGGTATATTCCTATTCGATCTGTATAACTATAATCTCCTTCCAGATCACAATTTGGTCAGCAGCAATTGCTCTACATTTGTGAAAATCCATCCAGTAACAAAAATAGCAGCCATCTGACCAGGGATAAAAAATATAGATATTTGAATAAAAGAAACTTTACATAAAAGAGCAACAGGACTGAGCAGAGAGCTTCCTTCCAGTGAACAGGAGACATGATGTCATTCTCGATGCATGTCATTAGCAAACCAAAAAAGCCAGCAGGAGCTTTGAATAAATTGTTTACAGGATACAATTGATTTCAGCATTAAGTATGATCTTGAATCTTCTTAAAAAAAATAAGAAGACCAGGAACCTCCAAGAATTAAAATTTGCACCATGCTTTCATCACTCAATCATGCCTCATTCAATAGCGTATTTTTAATAAGTATTTGTTTATTACACGAGAGTGAATGCAGTTGATTAATTTAATTTTTTTCAGTTCAAGCAGTGGCTTCATTCAGCCAAAACAACAATAAAACAACATCAATAACCTAACCTGTAGGAAGACAGCTCAGACAACTTGACAGTTGTTCCATGTGAGAATTTACAATTGTTTCCATACGTACAGGTTCCATCCATGAAGTATTGACACGGTTGCATTTTTCTTATGATTGGATGCAGAAACACCAAGCACACCTGTGGAAGAGAAGTGAAGTGAATTGGAGGAGAAGAGGACGTAGATGGACAGAGAGACACAGGCACACAAGTTGAGAGCAGAAAAAGAGGGGATATACGCATGCCAAGCACAGTTCTGTTGTTGGCTCGTAGCGGTGTTGGGGAAGTAATTTTGTGGTAAACATCACACTGAGAAAAAAACATGCCCACCCCACAACATTGTTTAGAGCCTGGTTCAAAGACAGGCTTAACGAAAAGCAAAAGAGAAAAAGAGAGGTGAAAAAAAAAACAAAAAAAACAAAACAAATGCTCTTTCTTATTAATTAGGCCAACCTCAATGTCTTCAAATGAGCCATCATAATTCTCCCCACAAAGAGCATTTATTATCACAGCACAGTGATGTCCAGAGATTTCCTCAGCAGAATGGAATGGTGCTTTGCACTTGACACCCTGCAATGCATCTAACTCTGCCTGAAAATGACAACAAAAATAAGAAAAATAAAATTAAGATGCGGCAATACTATTGGTTGCCCAACTAGGCTGCCCCCCAGGCACTTCCAAGCCTGGCCTTAGGAGCAGAGGCCTATTTTTCCGCATGATTCGTGTCACTGCAGGTTTGTGTCTGATTTCCCAGAGACCAGACAAATAAAGTCGCTTTCCAGCACTTGCATTGCATACGTTTGCTGTATGTGAAATACCAAAGGGCAAGCAAAACGAGTGTCCTGTCGCATTCAAAAGTGTGAACAATTGCAATGCGAAAATCCAAACTGAAAAGCAAAGACCAGGTGTCGATTTTGAGCAGCTCTGCATTTCTTTCTTCATCCCCCTCTTTGGTTTTGTCCATTATTCTCATAAGCACATCACAGCTGGCACAGATATCAGACTGTTTCCACATTTTCGCATTGGATAGCGTCCTCTTCCATGGCAAATGGGGACGGGAGCAGACTGCAGATGTGTTTCCCGTGAAAAGAATTTTGACGTGTTCCCGAAACTGTCCCTGCCTCTCTTACAATAGATATCCTGTCGAATATTAGAGGTCGATTATAATTGCATGGACGTTTCTAGAGCTGGGGAATTAAAAATGTGTTGCCATGCTACGATCCTTATAAGAAAGATGTTAAAAGGTGATGGTTTGCATTTGGCGTGAGAGGCCCAGGAAGAACTTGCACATCAATTAGGACACAAGGAGAAAGATATTATGTATTTTATAGGATATGTGCATTTCTTGATGTTTCGGGATTTTTTTTTTTTGACTAATTGTAAAGGGTAAAGTGAGGAAAAGCACCAGGTAGAAAATCCAAAAACGTTTCTTTTTTGCAGAAACGTTTACATGCAGGTGCTTTCTGCGATGAGCAAGAATCGTGAATGATTAACCAAGAAAAAGGAAGTCCAGTGATAACCCCTCAAATCCCACCAGTTGTTTTCTCGTTCTGGTGAAACACATCTTTGCAGGAAAAAAGAAAGATGCGTTTCAAAAAAAAAAAAAAAACAGGAAAAAAGAAAGATGTGTGTTTATTCACCTGCACGCAAAGCAATTACAGGCATTGATCATCTCATCTGATGACATACCTCAAAAATGTTGGATGCAGTAGATGCTGGAGCTTTGATTCATTATCCTCGTGTAAACTGATGCAAAATTTCAGTATTATTCTCGTGTATATCAATGCGAAATTTTTGAAGTGGTTGAATGGAATGGCATGTGAGAACTGTGGTCCCTACTTGCTTGTGGTGATTTGAGCTCAGCGAAAAAGCACTTGTGTTAGCAAACATTGCTTCAACAATTACTGTCTGTCTCCAAAGAAAACAAATCCGTGAGTCCGTGGATCTGGGCTGAGTTCTCAGAGTCAGTGGAACAGGTGTCATGCACATATTGCAAATGGAGAATACATTGGGTGGAAGGCATTCAGGTGGAGTGGAGAGGAGTGGTTGTCGTGTTTATCCAAGAACTCCAACAAAACAAGGTATGGCTTATGTTGGGTGACAATCGGCCAGACAGGCTGGCAGGTGACAAACAAAATCATCAACCGCAGGTGGATGAAAGGGAATGGATGGCCAGGTGAAGTGGAGAGAGGGAAGGTGGGCCGTCCAAATGAGTAAGTGGGAATCTCGCCTGATAAAGAAGGGAAGAAAGCGCAGCGTGTTTGTTTGCTGTGAGCTTGTAACTCACGCTGTGCGACACATAAGATTGTGTTTATTCAGCAGTGCAGGGGTGTCCAAATTCATTTCTGTGCGATTGAGAACTTCCAACTTGCATGATGCAATTCATGTTTTTCTGCTTTGAATTGATTGGATGGGCAATGGCTTTTTTATTTGGCATAATGTCACAATTACAATATGAGAAGACAATTCAGCGTCCAAATGGCAAACCTTAACGTCAACCCTCTCGTTGTTGGCTATCTCATTTACATCGACCGTGTCTTTAGAATCGTCCTTTGGTTCTTCTTCTTCAAGTCCGGACGAACCTTTTTCGAGTTCAAGTAGTTCTGCCTGAAAAATATTCAATAGCCAAGTGGAAAAAGTCAATCGAAAGTCGAAATCTCAAATTTGACATTCACAACAGGCAACTCGACACTGGTGCCGTCAAGACAATATTAAACCTCAGTTCAAAAGAGTAAAAAAGATCAAACAAACCCAATGCAAAAACATGTTTGTTGAGAAAAAAAAACTATCTTGATCATTTCATGAGAAACGCTTTAAATGAATTGAATGAGTTGGGACTGGTGTCACGATCCAATAAAAAATGTTTCCTGATATTTTTTTTACCAAAAAAATGACATGTTTACCCGTTTAGGTCTACAAACTACCCTAATTGTAAAATGGTAAGATATTATAATGGGGACTGGACAGAACTGAAATGAAAGATCATTTGTATTTGTATTTTTATACATAATTTTTGTATTGAAAGCAAAGCAACATCTTTCTGGACTGAGGCACAAATTGAAACAGGATGAATTAAATTGCATTTGAATTTGTCAAAAATCAACTTTGAATGTTTAACAAATAATGATCAAAACTAGGGGTTACTGTCAAAATCTGAGTTCGTATCCGACTTTTACACATCGGAAATCATATTCCGACATAAAAATGAAAATTTTGAAGAAATCCATGAAATTTGTTTGGGTCTAAGTTGTTAACCAGACCAAATGCCAACAACTCTGACATCCCTCAGCTTGACGGCTCCACATAAGATGGAGACATTGCATCCATCCCCTGTGAATAAGTGAGTGGTAATTGAGGAATCCAATCTCAATTTGTTGATTACGTTTGGCAATGCAATTGGCCAATAGAGTGAGCTTTATTCAAAAGTTGCTGGCATTTGGATGACAGCTCAAGAATCCTGTTGTTTGTTTGAATTTATAAAAACTGCTGCAAGCTCTCACAATCATCTCTCAATGCTTTTTTTTTTCAATTCACAATACCACGTGGCCCATTTCAAACACAACATTTCTCTGAACAAGTGCGGCATGCCAGCCACAAAACTAACTCTTTGAAGAAATCTAAGTTTGGAGCATCACGTGCTATTTTATTTTTTTATCATTTTATTTTTTTAATCACGTGCTATTTCAACAGGGGGCACCGACATGTGGCAACACCACTTTCCGACTTGGGGGCCTGAAAGCAGAGAAATGTGCTCAGGATTCAAATGGGACACCATGTCTTACATTGTCCTCTGTCTATTCCCACAAAAAATGCCAAAATGATTCTTTTTGCTCGCTTCATCTTCTCTTGATTCAACATAAGAATTCATTTCCTGGACCCCTGACCAACAAATCAATTTCATCTGTAACCTGGAACTCATCACCAATGACTAATTCTATCTGTAACCTGGAACTCCTCACCAGCAAAACCAATTCCATCTGCATCCTAGAATCCCTCGACTGTCTTGTCTGTCTGAGAAAATAAATCAGATAGGCTAAAAGAAGTCATGCACAGCTGCATTAAAGATCATTGATGATAAGAGAAAACAGCAGCAGTAACCTAAAAAAGGCTAACTTGGAATCTAAGCATTTCTGCCTCAAAGTCTGACTGCTGTGCAATCCCTTGTGGTGAAGAATTTGAATCCTCAATGGTGACTGCTTTATTAGCATATTTCCCTTTCTCGGAATGGTCACTGATGTTTGCATGTTTGATTAATTCCCTCGAAGCATCAGCACCTTCCTTCTCTTCTTCTTCTTCTTCTACACATGTTCTACTTCTAAGAGCAATCAAGTTCTCTTCGGTCAATTCAATCAGTTGCAATATGTCAGACTTCAGTTGTAACAAATCATCGTGTTGATCAGAAGGAAGTGATGCCAATCCTTGGTTCACCATCTCAAGCTACAAGATTTAAAATATTAGAAAAAGTGCACTGAATACATTAAATGACTGTCACTGAGAAAAATGTCAATCTGCACACTTCAGATAGGTACTTCTTGAACTTCAGCTCCCAAAATTTACAACACAAAAAGAAGGCACCGCAGATGACTCACTGGCATTTGGGTTTGGGCGGCAAAAGAAGGATCCGGACAAAGCCCAATCCGGACTATCAGCCCCACAAAAGTTGAAGCAATTGTAAAATTACGCGTTACTTTTGCGGTGTCATAATCATGTTCTCCAGACCAAATTACCCACCAGGGTGAGCCGAAAGCATTTGCCAGGTGGGGATACACTAAGTGAGCCACTTTACCGAATTCAAGCGTCCAATTAAACAAATTTATTTGAAAATATGGCAACACCAAACTTTTAATGATCCGTTTAATTTTCAATCATTGGTAGGTTGAGGAAAAAATTCGGGAAAGGAAGTGAAGGTGTTACCCTTTTGCCGATGGCAAGTCTTTCACACCTTTCCCTCTTGCGGTTAATACTCTTTTTATTGAAAAAACCTTACTTCAGGCAATGGTTGCCATGCTAATAAAATTTTCCGGCAAAAACCAAAAGAATAAAAAACAATCTTGACGACAGTTGATCTTCATTTCCACACAGAGATGGATGATGCAATGTGCGTTTGTTGGAATGGTTGCACGTGTGCGCTTGAATGAAATGAAGTGACATGATGACTAATTGCGGTTTAATGAGTAATGACCTGCCTTCATTCACAAGGCCAATGGCGCAAAGCAAAGCCAACAAACGATTGTGATGATACTGAAAGAGGAAAAGGATGGGATGGGAGGCTGATTGATTCCAGTGTAATAAAAAACAATGAGAGAAATAGAGCGACAACACACTTGTGCAATCAGGCCTACACACAGCATTCATTGTTGTCTTGTGCTTGAAAGAGACGAAGGACATTGAAAATTCTCTCCACATTTGCAGCACAGCTGGCATCAGTTTCATGTGACTCAACAACAGTAAATAAATAATGCACAAGTGGCCAGCAGGGCAATAAAATAATGAAGTTATACGAGTCTGAATGTCGCTGGTCCCTTGTTGTCTCCATCAGTACGTAAAGTGACCGGAAAGGTTGGTGTGTTGTGCCAATCTCAATCATTACTAAAGAAGTATTGTTTCGCATTATATCGGCATGAAAGCACAATCATAGATGCTTTGCAAGTGCTAGTGACATTGAGCAGCGAAGAAAATGATATCAGAGTTCCCTTACAGATTTATTGTGTATTTTGCATAGATTTGGATTCTGAAGCTTTCTGCAGCGGAAAAGATGAAATACATTTGAAACAAATTTCCAATTTTTATCACAAGGTAAGTACTCACAAGGAACAATGAGAGTTATGCACCAACTTGATTTTGATAAGAATTTCTACACCATCTAAGATTATTCCTAATTAGATTCGATAATTCACATTTTTTTTGTTTTTGCAAAGATGACCAAATAAACAGCAAGGTCAAAATTACGAGAATGCTAATTGACACAATTTCAATGCAAAAGCAATAAAATTAAAAAAAGACACAGAAATGATTTCAAGATTGCACTTTGCTTTACTTTGAAATGGGCAAGCCGATTGAAAATGTCCATTTGGTGCCAGTATGTGAGCCTGGGTGGTCCTGTCGCTTTTGTGATTTTCTTTTTTCTTTGAAAACAAGAACAGCATTTTTCAAACTCTTTTGAAACTTGGTTGGTTTTCGTTCGTTTTCTTTTTCTAAAAATTCAATATATATTGCCATTTTCCACATTTCATTTGCATGTGGGTTGACTTGATACAAAAAAAAACTAGAAGACGTGAGCAATTTTACAACCACTTCCCACCTTGCCGTTGATTGTTGTTTCACTTGCCGCGAAAACAGTCCCCCTGGCAATTGCGTAGTGATGCTAATTTTTTTTGGTAACAGTTCGGAATACCTGCCGAAATTGAACTGAACGAGTTATCATCATTGCTCTGCGATATACTTATTAAAGCTAACTAATCCTAACCTAACCTGACCTAACCCAACCAAACCTATCCCAACACACCTATCCTGACCTATCTTATCCCACCTACCTAGTCCTCATCTGCCTATCCTATTTTGGCTACTTGAGCGTGTGTGAAAACGTTACTAAACACTACTTGAAAATGCTACTTGAGCGTTCAGTTCAGCTTTTTTCAGATGTCGGCAGGTATTCCGAACTGCAATCCATTTTTTTTGTTGTTGGTTTGGAATTGGAATCTAATTCCAATTCCGAACCAACAATAAAAAATAGCATTCATTCACAGTCAAATGCAAATATTCATAAGTGCTGCTTGCTTAAAGCCCTGCACTGCCTTGATATCAATAAATAAGAACATGCCTTGTCAGCCGCAACTGATGAGACTTTGAGAGAGACTCTGTTTTAGGGTGGTTTGTGTTGAAACGTCAGTCAGATTTTTCAAAGCATGTAAAGAAGCAATGATTATTTCTGGGTGATGGGACACAAAATCATTTTCTCTTCGGGGCTCAGCCAGTGATTCATCACATGATCAGCGGCAAATGTGATCAATTATTTGATTCCATTTCAGTGAACATTGTTTTTTTTGAAAACGGCAATCAACAGCATGAAAATCCTATCAGAGTTGAAAAGCTTCAATAAAAAAATGTATAAAAATAAACCTGCAAACCTCATTTCTATAATTCTTGATGGAATCTTCCAACTGTTGGCAGGTTTCCATGATGCACTGTGGAGAATTTCGCAATATTTGCATAAATATGTAAAAAACAAGAAGCTACGGATATAAAAAAGTTAACCACGAAAAGACAAAACCATGAAAAATAAGGACCTGGTGATAAGAACCAAAGGTCAAAGAATAAACCAGTGAAGATCAAGAATCCCTAAGTTTTTTTGTCATCCACAGGTCAACGTGTGTCTTATTAAAGATAAGGAGACTCATCCATCATATCATTGGAGAGTGTCGACGGTTTGAACTTTCAAGTGTCCAACCATTCCCTTAACCGCTCGTCACCTCACCTCTTTTCACCTTTTTTTACCTGCACCAACACATTTTCTATTGTTGTGATTTTTTTCGGCTGATTGCTTTTGTTGTGCCTGACTTGGCCATTTTGGATAATACAATCACTCACCCTTCTTTAAAGACATGGCTGTCTGTCAAGGGGTCAGCAGGCAAACAGGGGTCATTTTTTCCTGGACTTTTCCAGACCGAAATTACAGAATTCTGAACTTTTTAACCCACATGTGGCGAAAGCTGTGCTACCTATCAAAATTCCACACCTGTGGTTAAAAAGAGAAAGAAGGAGAATTTGGTATGAGGAACTTGGAGCTGGAGTGCTCAAAGATCTTATTTTTATCATTTCCATACCTCACCTCCTGTTCTGGAAAACCTTTATTCCATTCCCTTTTTTATATTCTTTCATCATTCATCAAACAAAAAAGTATAAGCCTGCTGTCTGCAACAGCAAAAATCATTCGTCCGGCTTGTCCACAACCTGAACCTTAGCGTCATGCAGTTTTGGGTCATCCATCATGTTTTAGTCTAATCCTGCCTTGCCACATTTCAGAAGAAATTGTGCCAAAATGTCTTTCGAGTTCAATCTGAGGAACCCAAATTTATAGTAAAGCATCAGCTTTTATTTTTGGGGGAATCCCCAAACCCGCTGACAGGGGGGTGCCTCCTGGCCTCTGCTGGGGGCGACTGCTGCCACAATCCCGTTCTTGGGGTTGCAACCCTCTCAGCCCCAAGCAAAAATCCTGGCGACGCCACTGATTTAATCGTACGGTTGGTTTTGATCGAGATGAATGGAGTTATTGAATCATTCAGAGACCCTATAATCCATTCTTGCAGGTCAAGGTGATAGTAAAAGACAGCAATCGGAAATGAAAAGATTTTTTTTTCTGTGAATCACGATATAGATTTTCAATTCTTTATTTATTTTTTTTCTCCAAAATTGTTGCCAGAGAATTTCAAATTTTCATGACTTTCCAATAGGGATGTGCGGCACCAAGAATTTTGGTCGGCACCGGCACCACGCAGGCACTGGGAAAGTGCCTTTCATTCGGCACTTTCTGAACTGAGATGGCAACACTCAGCAACAAATGGAGCAACATTCATGTTTTTGTGCCACTTTTGATTTGAGTTTAGAATTTATCTTATAGATGGCGCCACATGCTTGTGAGTTAAAGTGAGTTGCGGTAGGTATTTTCTGAAACGATTGGTAATTCTTTTTTTTTCGATTTTCTTGTGTTTGCACTTGTCCTCAGAACCTATTGTTTACGAGATTTCAAATGTCAGTGGTAAGTAAATGAACGCAGAGCATGCCCTTTCGAACAGGGTTTTCAGTACTCACTGTCTCCACAATGCATTTACGCAGGTGGGTGATCTTTTCTCCATGCTGGACAGCTGGGATCTGCCCTCATTAGGACATGACCTCAGAATCAGCGCACGGGGGAACGTTACTGGCATTCGATTCACTCTCCCCAATGATTGCCGCTGAGCTGTGGTCGGTTCCCTGATGTGCGCTCTTGCCCGGTTTTTGCATTATGATGTCTTGACCAGAGGAGGCTCAGGCATTCAAGTGCAATGTGTGTGGCATTGAATGTGGGAGGTGCCGTGTGCCGAAAACTTAGCAAACGCTGAGAATTCGGCACTCGGCACCCCTTGGTGCCGACAAAGTGGTGCCGCACATCCCTACTTTCCAAAGAAATTTCAAGAATTCCCTGACTTCATCAAGCATCGGAAAATTTCCTGACTTTTCCAAGTCCGAGGCAACAAACACCTATGTTTGTCATCGACATGAGGCAGAAAGTGCAATGGTTCATGTTGGCAAAACTATGGTTCAAATAATTGGAAAAAAAAACTGAGAAAAAAAGAAAATCTTTTCCCATTTGTCGCTTAAACACCCCTCAGACCACTTCACTGGGGTGATTGATAAAAAATGAGGAATTGCTGCAAACGTGCAAAGGATCAACATAAAAAAAAGTGGACTGAGAAAAAATGAAGAGAAGAGAGAGATAGATGAGAAGTGATCCGATGAGAGAAAAGTGGAACATTTCTCTACTTTTGTGCATCTCCCTGTTCATTCAACGTCACTTTACTGACAACAAATTTGGCCATTTTCTCAACTTTCAGGAAAAAATGCTGAAAAACTGATTGGGCAATCGAAACAAGATAAAATTGCCGAAAGAAAATATAAGATTCTGCGATCATGCTAAAGTTTATGGATGGGATGATAAAAAGTCAGATGGAGACTCATATATGGACAAAGAACACCTATCACAACAAGACCAGAAAACAAAGAACGCACTCGCAGAAAAATCTGCTCTCAAGAAAGTAGAGATTTCGACGCACTGCCTCCCTGATTAGGCAAATGCGTTTGAGTACTGCAGTACTGCTATTCCCTATTTTTCACAATTTATTATTTTTTGAACAATTGAAGCACGTGCACCACGAACGGGTTCAATTAAATTTACCATCGAGTTTGATACCCCTTGTCCGTTCGTAGAGTTTATCTTATGACACAACTCGACATGGTAAATTTAATTGTTATTATTTTTTTCTCCATGAACACACGCTCACATTGTTCCAGTTTGGAAAATGAAACTGCAATCAGTCGATGGACTTCAGTCGGATCTCACAGTGGAAGTAAGCTTCGTATCACCAAGCTATGAGAACACTTCTTTCTCGCACGGGGTGAGGCAAATGATCCAGGCCAGATGCTTCGGGTACAGAACATTCAGACTGACCTGAACGACATTTTCTGGCAACCATGGATTGGCTGTGGAGTGGGGTGGGGTGGGGTGGTGGGGACCAATCTGTAGCTGCCAGACATCACTGGGGGGTTTCAGAGTGACATTTTGCCATTTCGCAGCCAAAAGAGGATAAGTCATGCTGATTTTCCCAATTTAAACTTTCATTAAATTTTCAACTTTCTAGCTCTCCATTAACCTGAAAGGTATGCGCTTGCTTTTGTGTGGTGAAAACTGCATCATATTCAGGGGGCAGGGGTACAAAAACCAACTTCTCAAAAATAATCCGATTGTGTTCCCTACAGTCAAATTTTGTAGACATAGGTTTTCCCCATGACGACAGCAATTTCTCGGAAAACCTTCAGACCAATATCTCAATTGGTTCCTGAGTTATTAGCAAAAACGTTGAAATTGACTGTGCGAACTTATAACCAAGTGGATGTAGAAACCTACTGACATTGCAAGATTTTTAGATTTGGAGTCCCTTGTGTACTCGTATTATTTGTGATTAGAAAAAAACTGCATGGGCAGTTTGTCTCCTTCAAAAAAAAAAAAAAAAAAAAACATCCCGGAAAAGATGATCTTACACTAACAAGACCATCTTTATTCAAGTGGAGTTGGGTTTCACTTTCACTGTTCGATTTCTGAAGTTTTTTTAGAACATTCCAAGAAATCTGAGTTCGTTTTCAATCATTGCAATTTAATTTTAAAATTTTATTCTTGATGTCAAAATGTTATTTCAGATGTGAAGTCGAATACAAATTTCGATTTTGACAATCACCCCCAGTATTGACCAAAAATGCCAATTCGTTGTGTTTTTTATTAAACGATCGATGCTAAAACTGACTTTCTATCGATGCTAAAACTGACTTTTCAATCATGATTTTCACTGCTTTCGTTTTTTGGTGAAATTTTGAACTTTCAATCAGTGTTTCTCACCAAGTTCTAAAGCTTAACCTTTTTCTCTTCACAACAAGTTTAAATTTGCTTGGATGTTCTCATAGTCTTATCTCATCAACAGAGCATGAACATACTCTGAAAGACCATGACATGGTCGCGTGGAACAAGAAGAAACAAAATTCAACCTGTTGATGAGAAGAGGAAAAGTTTATTCATAATTGAGACAAAAAATATAAAATTTCAAATTCTGTATTTCAAGACCGATTAAGTTCATTTTTGGTCAACGCAGCTTACCTGGCTAAGTGAGGTTTGGCAGCCATTTGTTTAAAAATTTGCCACCGGAACTTTGCCAGTAGCGGGTATTTGTAAAAGTAGAGGGTATTTGCAGAAGTTTGGCATGAGCATGCAAAAATGCTCAATTTGTTTTTGAAAAATTGAGTGAGAGCCAGGATTTTTATATTTTTACTCTTTCCATGTGTTTTGGCAGTTTTATTTACACTCGCACTGGCCAAGCACCAAGTTATATTGAAAATAGAGTCACAGTGGCACGCTGGGTAAGAAATCTGAAATTCTCACTTTTGAGAAATATGAAATTTTGATTTCGACTCAATTTAGGACATTTTTTTCCAGTCAGCACGTCAAATTTGACATCTCTATCTTTGGAACTTGCTGAGAAACACTAACCGAAAGTTCAAAATTGCACCGAGTAACAAAAGCGTTGAAAATTACAACTGTAAGTCAGTTTCAGCATCGATCATTTTATGAAAAGCCTGGCGAATTGGCATTTTTGGGTCATAAGTAATTGTCAAAATCTGAGTACGTATTCGACTTTTACACATCTGAAATGATATTTTGGCATAAAAAAATAAAATCTGAAAATGTCAAGAAGATGCATAAAATTTGTATGGCCCCCTCAAAACTCAAGCGTTCCTTTCACTTGTGATCGCTCTCACCGAGAGTGATCAAAAGCTAAAGAAACCCAAGTTTCTGCTGCCCTTCCTTTTAAAATGCTTCCTCTTTTCTCTTGTTTTTTTTTTTGGATGGAGATAGTTAGTTTTCAATCTTGGTATGATATTTCAATAATTAACATTCACCATTTCTGTTAGGCCACAGTATGTGAACTGTGAAGAGAAAGACAAAAAGAAATGTTCTGGCTGAAACTTACGACAGGGTTGCTACCAATTTTCTGTGAAAAAATTCCCCGAGTTTTCCAGGTTTTTCAATCCTGGTTTTCCGTGGTTGTTGCAGGCTCCACCTCCCCTTCACCTACTCCTATCCACACCATATCACAAATCATTTCACATTTTGGTCACAATCAATCCAAGTTGCATATATTTGATTGCATAAACTCATTGGGGTGAAAAAGTGGATTGTGAATCCATTTTGTAACAGCGGTAAAGCTAACTAAACCATTGATGCAGATCCTGCTAATGTCTCTTCAAAAAAGGAACAGTTTAACTCAAGCTCATGTCAGATTAGCAACCACAAGTCCCCACTACAAAGCTAAGGTAGCAACCCTGTTAGATGAATAGGATTTGCGAGGTTGAGAGTTAAAAAAGAAATGTAAGCAAAACATTCAAAGAGCAATGTCTTCAGAACACCCACCCCTCAGATTTCACCCGGGAGGGGGGCATTACAATTGTAGAACAATGTTTAATGTGATGCAGTCTCTCGAACACAGCCAATGGTGCTGACAATTGCCAAATTCCATTGCCTATTCTCATATCAACAAGCATTTCTCTGCTTACTTTCAGCAATAACAATTGCATGCAACTACATTTTCAGGTCTTCATCGGTGGACAGACGAACACAAGCACTTTGGACCTTGTTGGCAAAACGAAAAAATTGAAATTCAAAAAATATCTGTAGGATTCAAACGAAAATCAAATTCTCCTTCCCTTTAAGTTTTCTCCTAGAATACAAAATTGCTCAGGTCCAGTGTGTTTGCTTTTTACAGTTGCGGCTCATGTGCCGAGAACGAGTCCCTTTGGAGATTGTGCATTTTGTGCACCGACTTGCGACCATGATCCGCATTCAGAAACCAAAGGTTAGGTGAAAATACTCTCACTTAGTTGGCGTGCAGAGCGCACCTGTTTAGAAAAGGATAAATGGGCAAATCCCATGCACGTTGGAGATTGCAATGCCAATAATGAAAAAAGTGATCCCGACTGCATGTTGTCCTTGCAATTGTTCAGACAATCCCGTGGAAAAGTGGGCTGACTAAAAGGGACAGCATGGCCATGTCCGAAGACTTTAGGACTTCCTGTATCTCTCGAATGAGCACAAAATGGACATTTGGCACCGAAAAGAGATAAAAATTCCGACGAGGCGGTGTCTTCCTGATTTTTACCCCCTCGCTCACTGCATTTAAATCTGCCACAGCACATTTAAATGCAATCTGCTTGTACACAAAATCGAAAACTCCATAACCAGATGAAAATAATTCTGCAAATTGATTCATTTCACCTTTCAATTTGAGAGATTTCTATGCATCTGTAGTGCACAAAATAAACAAATTCAATTCCAATTTCACAAAAACCAATGGCCTGCTCTCAACCTCTGCTGGAGTGGAAGAAGTCAGATAAGAACCCCACAAAACTAATGCGATTTTGTGTTCTTCTTCCGGGACAGACATCTCTAAGAAGCAAAACCAAGCTTATTTAAATAGCGAATCGTTGCATTTTATTGGCAGTTAAATTAAAATTATTCAAAAAATAAACAACAATTGATATTCTTTTCAAGAGACTTCCTCATCAATTAAGGGGGGGCAGGATGTCAGAAAATGTGAAAAAGCTTAATTTTTGGTCTTTGTTCACATTAGCACCACCAAATGGTCCGTTTCATGCTGATTCCAATGATATAATTACCATTGCTGTAGCTTTATTGGTTGAAGAGCTATCGCGATTCCCACGTGACCCTTTTTTCACGCGACAGTATATTTCTCATTTACTTTGAAAAATCCACTAAATTCAAGGTGCGTTTTAGCCGCTTTCGTTTTTCCAGGTATTTTTGAACTTCGCTTGCTTTTTCTCAGCAACCAGAAGTGCTTGAGAGGTAAAATTTGGCACACTTGACGAAAAAAGTGTGTTTTTTTTGACTGATGAAGTCAGAAATGCATTTTTTTGGCTCAAAATCTCACTTGTTGCATGTGCTTCCCATTTTACATGCTCGCTAGTTACATAACAGCTGTTTCCGAGTGTTTTTATCCACTTTTCAAGTCAAATGTTGAAAAACTGGCTTCATCAGTCAAAGAGTAAGTCTTTTTGGGCAACTTTGGTGAAAACCAGATCACAAGATGTCTTGCGAATTTCCCACAGCATGCGCGAAAAGTTTTGCACTCTTTTGACCAGTTATTTGTGAATAACTTGGGAACCACTTGAGGTGGGGTACCAAAATTTTGTGAATAAACTGCCGACCATGATGCCCAACTGTGTGTCAAATTTGAACCAAATCGGTCCATAAACATCGAAGTTGGTATTTTGACCCCCCGCCCCCCCCTTAAAAAGGAGCTTTTTTATTCAAATAAAATTCATTTCACAAAAATGGTTCACAAGAGAGAGAAAAAGTTAAGTGGTGGTGGGTTGATTTTCCAAAAGGAATAACAAGAGCAAAGTTATCATAAAAAAAAATCAACAACAAATTAAAGCTCTAATTGATAACACACTCCTACTACTACTACCAGATGTGTAACATCTAAGGAAGGACACGATAGGACACCACTCCCCCTACCAAAACACTCCAGAATCCATTGGAGTCAAATCAATAAGAGTCCACTAAAACTGGCTCTATTTGAAATCATTTTGTGTTTTGCTACATGAGCAGCAAACCATGCTGAAATTCGTGCATAGCGTGAAGTTGAAGCATCAATTCCATGTTGAAATTGGATGGCCACCTTATTGCCTATTGGCATTTCGTCCTTTTGTGTTTGGAGAGTTCTGGCAAGAGTGGTGGTCATCTAACATCTTATAGATTGGCCAACGGTTTTAGGGTCCTCGTTGAGGTCATTTCTAATTTGTCCAGCCCACCGGGATGTTGAAAGACTTGCTTGCTAGATTTGTTTAGGCTGATGGCTTGGTATTCTTGGTCATTTTTAATTGCATGGGCGGTCTTCTGAGATAAAAATAAACTTATTTAAAGAAATAAAAGTTGGGCTGGAGGTTTTCCGAAAAGGTACTCAAAATAAAGGACATTTTTACTTTGGCCAGGAGTCTAACGGGGCATAAATTGACCTCTTTATGGTCATTTTAGTTTGGTCAGCATCTTCCGGGATAGAAATATATTCTTGCCTGAGGTCATCAGTAAGACCGGCAGTTTTTCAAGTCCCAGCATAGAAATGCACTAAGTTCAATCAGGTGTGGTTAGATAGATGGACGTCCGGGATAAAAAGACTCCATTTTTATCGGCCATTTCTGGTCGGAGGTTGATTTGGGGGTGCAAGACATGATTGAGCTGAGGGAAAAAACAGGCCTTTATCCGGATCTGCATAATCAACTATGAAACTGCCATTACAAATTCGAAGGTAGGCCTACGAAAGTGACGATTCCTCAAGAAATTCACGCAAATCTTCAAACTATGAAAACATAAAAGAAACACAATGGTAATTGGAGATAGAAGTAGGAAATAGAATGAATATGAAAATGGAAAAATCGTAGAATCATTTAGGAACTTTTGAGACATTAATACAAGACACTTTCAGTACAGTCATAATTATTATCTTCAAAGAAGAAAACAACGTTGATTTAAAACATTTCAATAGCTAAAATATCTACACAAATAACAACAGTGATGACAAGAAATAACTTTTACAGAAGTACTTTAAAATAATTGTCATGCATCCCGATGACAATTATGACTCCGATATTCTTTCTGAATTTGAGCTCATGCATCGTGTCGAAAACACGACTCAGGTACTTACGATGGCGTGGATGTCTTTCGACAATTGGAGCCAAACTCAATTGGAATTCATTCTCACCCAGACCAAGCTCAATTAGGGTGGCAAGCGACTTGACAACTTCGGCACCAACATCCAGAACAAGGACCTCGACAACCACCTTTGTCGACAGCCTCTGAAGAATGCTCGACAGCTGTGCGACCATCAAGGATTCATGCCTTCGTCTTGTGTTGATTGCCAATTTTTCGTTGGTCAGGAAAGTGAAGGTGACATTGGAATGTGAGTGAAGAGATGATGAAGACTCTACAACTGATGAACCTGAGTTGCCGTAAGAGGAGAGGCTTAGTGAGAATTTAGATGACATATTGTCTGGTCTTGATTGGAGCAGCAGGGATGAGGAACCCGAATCCCCAGAATCAGACGATGATCTGAGTGACCTGATGATGTAATCTGCAACCTCAGTCACTGTCAATTTCTTTTCGTGGAACCTGAAAACGATTGGATTAAAAAGCAGAAGAAAAAACTAAATAAAAAAAGTTAAATAAACAAAAGATCCGCCGACTTTGAAGTCCAATAACTCAAAAACAAACTCCACGCAAGCATCATCGTCATCTCACATTCTGTCTGTGTTTTCAATCAAATTCTGGATGGGGGTTATTGTTTTGTTGTTCATTGGCTCTGATATTACCCCACCCCCAGCTAAACAGCAGCCATACGTGTCCCAACAGAGTACAACAACAACGGTTGGACGTG
>JASGXE010003900.1:0-24997 GCA_030068105.1 Sinentomon sp. SZTP_YWyxl
CACACATTCGAAGACTTTTGATGAGGAGTGTATTTTAAATCAACAGGATGGTTTTGAACATGGATTTGGACGAATAGCAAATTCGTGAATTCGTGCGGATTAAATTTGCTGCTGTTAGAAAGTAAGGCACAGCAAATATGTTCAAGGAAAACATTTAACGGCACCTTCAAGTTAGCCGATTTTTTTTTGCACGGCAACGTCAGTGATTTGCAGACGCTTGCAGCGATACTTGAGCAGGGTGGTTTGGCATTTTCGTTCGCTGCAATGGCTGGATTTTTCAGACTCACATTTTCAAAAGACTAATCGTCTCGCGGATATTTGCAATTAAAATGCTGAAAGTTCAACTTGGCGAGGCTGGATGACTGGGGCAGCATAAGTGCCGGACGCGTAGGCACGGTTGTGATTTGGATTGTCTAATTTCTTCCTTATCAGTTTGGTGCCATGTTGTATCTATGATTTCCAATGATCAGACAACAGATGGTGGGATAAAAATCTCGGTGTTTGACGTGTGTCTACATGTTTGATGTGTGCCACGTAACACACGTGACGCACACCACATGAAATTCTTGTCAAAGGGTTTAATCTTCAATTTTTGTTATGCATTATTTTCAGGAACAAGATTTGACTGGGAAGACCAAAAAATTCTCAAGATGGTGTCGTACATCATCTTGCTGACGGACAAAGTGAACGCATCATTCGTATTAACGTCTCTGCCAAAATGGCTACAGAAGAGTATGAAGTTGATATTTAAAAAGCGTTTTACATTTTTTGAAGAAAAATACATGGAGATGTTCAATTTCTTTCGGGTTAGAAAATTATCTATTCTCTTGTTTTTATTTAACTTTTTTTTTGAATACCATCACTATTATTAACTGGGAGCAGAAGACAGACGATGACGTGAACAATAGTGACAACAAGACAGAAAGCGCCACAAAAAAGGCCCTGTCCTACATTTCCGATAAACAATTCCGAGGATGGGGTGAGGAATCGCCTGCTATGCCAGCAGGCTTGGGTGAGCGCAGTGGCGCTCGTGGTGTCTGGTGCCTAAACTGCTACCGGACTTGAGGAGTGACCTCTCCTACGAGAAAGGCCAGCAAGACTAGCAATCAGCAGGAGAAGCCCAGTAGTTCAACCTTCCTGCATGTCACTGGTGGAGAAATTAACCTTTCCCATCCTACTTCTCCTCGTTACCCATCCTCGTATTTTATTTTATCTAACCTCCTTCCTCCTTTTACCTCCGCCTCAGAGACCCCAGTGAATCCACCCAGATAAAGAATGGGATTGTGAAAAATACGACAAAGCTATTGGAATTCCTGAGGCATCCAGAAAAAAGAAATCAGGAAAGAAGTAAATGACAGGAGCGAATTGAGGGTCATGCCTGTTGTTTCAAAACCAGCAGAAAATCGACTTTTGTAGGAAGGTACAAACTAGAAAAACTCAAACTTTGTTTCATTAAAGCTAACCTAACCCAACCCAAACTTCCCATTCTAACTGTTGTGGTGTCAACCGTTGTGGCATCGACCTATATGGCTAAAATTTTCTCCTATCGGAGAGGTCGGAGCGGACGGAGTTTTCGACAACCCGTTTCTTGAACCTTGTGCAGGAGGACATGACGAGGGATTGTTGCAAGGTACCATACACCGCTTGTAATCCATCAGACATCCATAAATTGAAATTACGATGCTACATTAAAATTGTATGGATGAGAACGGCAACTAGCAGAAAGGTTTTGTATTGAATGGTTTCGAATCAGACCCCCAAGCCCTGGCGCCGAGGAGTCGTCGGGTGTAGGAATTGCCTCGGACAACCGGATGTGGCCTTGGCAGTATCTCTAATGTATTGAACAATGAGTTAATATTGTTGCTTTGGGAAACGTGGGAGTAAATATGGGCACGACGAGATACGGCGATTTCATAGACCGCAGATGCACACTTTTATTTTTATTTATTTTTTTATTTTTATTTTTATTTTTCAATATTTGCGATTGCTAATTTGCGCAGAGTAACATGTTTGACGGAGTTTGCGATTTTCTACGCGTTTTACAGGCATCATGCATGAAGAGAGAGCACGTTTCTGAGTTCCGATGGAAAAAAGAGTTGTTCAAAGTAGATTGAGGGTAGAGATTAGATGACGACGTTTAGTAACTCCAGCTGCTCTGTGTCCCTCGTCCAACATTTTGGTCTTATGGACCATCAAACCCTCCAAAATTTGCCAAAACATATGGACTAGGAGCGAATATTCAAAATGAAAGTGGAGCGACCAAATTTTCAGGACTGATTCTCCCCGTCAAGAATGAAACAAATAAAAAACCACCATTTTGTTTTATGGGCCCTTAACACACAAAAAGAACAAATCCTTAAAAAATAGAATTGTTGCTTCTTGGTGGTTTGTGGTTTTTAACGGCCCATGTTTTTATTCCCATCATCATCTGCGAAAAAGGTATTCCATTAGTTTCAGAAGGAGGACCTAGTCTAGCCCTTAGAGAAAAGGACAGCAAATTCATTGTGCTCTTTCAAGCTCCACACTTTTGCCCCTGGCACTGTTTCTCGTCATAGGATGTGCAGGATCTTTTATCAGGTCAAGGAGCTATAATGTAATCATGAACTGACTTTTGTTCGATTTTTTATTCATCTGTCCTTTTTAAATTTCAGGAATTCTTGAATGAGCTCTATGCTAAAGGAAATATGAACAGTAATTCGATTGACAATGACTTGGATGACTATTTTTGGGAATATAGACGTTACAGGTCCTCACCTGATGCTCAAACATCTTTTAGAGGTTCGACATGATAGCATGGATATTGAAATGTACGTTAGGCTTACCCGTGCATGTATTATGACCGCACCAAACACCTGCGCGTTTATTGACGATATTGCAGTCTCTTCTGTATCAACATTTGCTGGGCACTTGCTCCAAATGATAATTATTTACGGTAGTTAAATAAAAATAAATGCCAACTTGCGAGTGGAAGAGCAAATTTTCACTGTGCTGAGATTTTCTTTGTCTTATCAACTTTGGTTGGATGAAGCTAATGGCATTTTATGACAAAAGTCAATGCTTGTTGTTTGTGTTGTTTGTTGGGTTTGCCTTAATTGTGTCGATTTAGCTGTCCTGTTTGTTTTGCTGAATTTTTTAAACCTTTAAATTCTTGTAATTGTATTCGTAGGCATGGTCGTTTTAATCGCTTCAATTCAACGTATCATTGTACGGATCATTCCGTCTGGTAAATCGTCAGTATTAATATTGCGATAATTAAATGATTATTTGGTTATTTAGAAATGTTAATCGGTTTAATTATTTATGATTTTATTCTTTTATGTTGCTTTATGTTTTGCTTTTGTTTCAATGTTACACGGTTATTAAATGCATGTTTTTACGTACGTTGTTACTTGTTTTGTTACTTACATATAGGATGCTGCAAATACGAAGGGCGTCCAGAAAGTTGGTGCACTTTTTAGTGTACCGCAGCACAATCTTGTCGGATTTTCATGTTCTTAGTGTGAAAAGAAAGTCCAATTCTTCACCTTTTGGCAGTCTTTCAGGCGTTTTTCTCAGCTTCCACTAACTCGAACGATAGCATATGAAGCAGAGGTCTCTTTTACCTACTGGCGCCCCTCGGTGGGTTGTCTTCAAAAAGGCAACCCACCGAGGGGCGCCAGTAGGTAAAAGAGACCTCTGCTTCATATGCTATCGTTCGAGTTAGAGGAATCTGAGAAAAACGCCTGAAAGACTGCCAAAAAGGTGAAGAATTGGATTTTCTTTTCACAGGCACTTACGAGACAGACTATCACAATAACTATCACCATTTCAAAGTTCCTCACAACTTCGGTCGCACGGGCGAGGATGCTGTTGAATAAATCTGAAACTGGAAGAATCAATAAAATTGTACGTGCATCCAGTGTGTGCGCAAAGTTCATCAGTACATCAACGATTCGTTGCATTCATATGAGATAGGGTTTTTTCTCATCGTCTTTCCAAATTTCGGTCGAATGATTTCCGCAAAACGTTTTTACAGCTTGATATAAATGCTCCTGAAATTGAATCATGCAAAGAGAGAGTCTTGCTCTTTACAGAAAGGCTAGTCAACAAAGTAACTCACATGAAGGTCAGGTGTGTAGACGGTTTTTTAGACGGATTCTGAGGAAAATGCCTGTGGTTGAGATAAAAATTAAAACAGCGAAAGCCCATGCAGGCTTCCCACGTGATTGTTTGAACACAACAGTTCCATTTAGCTCAGGCGCCATTTTGATGCAATGGCAATATATGCTGCAAAACATCATGTTATTCGTGTCAAGCGTGAAACTGCATCGAACCCTGTTTAAATTTGATGGCTTTTGAATAAGGCAGGCCTTTGAAATTTCTCCCGCGAAGGTGCAATTTTGAAGAGGTCTTAATGGCACGGATATAAAACTGTTATAACGCTAAAGGTTTTAAAAAAATAATGCTTCACGGTGATTAACTCCGTCCGAATGGCTTGGGAGAAAAAGTGAAAACAATGTAAATGATTTTCTGGATTTCCATTTGTCACATTTTCAGAATTCGAAGTTGTATTACCGGTAATGGAACTCTTCTTAGCTGGGTTTGATCCCACACCTACTACCTTCAAATGGGTGATAGCTTGCCTGGCACAAAACCAGAAGTGGCAGCGAGCCGTTCAAGAACAAATAGACGAAGTCATTGGAAAGGAGAGGGAGCCATCGTCAGACGACAGAAAATGGTTAGTTTATTAAACTTTTAACGGTTTCATTTTTGTGGTTATGTGCGTTGTTTTTGCACTGCAACAATAAAAGGAAGAACGTGTTGAAAGCTGAATAAGCATGCAAATGGAGGCATTTGACAGGGTGGCTGATGATGGAACCTTTCAGGAACAGGATTTTCTTCTGAAATTTCTTCTAGTTTGTAGTATACAGCCACACCGTAAAGCCCAACATTCTCCGTTTCGTGGGTTAAAATCGGATTCAGTTTGTAGTGCATACCCCACGTATTGTCAGAGCATCTAACAATTTTGTAATAATTAAGTCCACCAGGCAGCTAAGTTTTGCTTGACCCCCATGTGTTTCGTGTGTGACTTGAATCTCATGCTTAATACAATTTAGAAGGAACCGAAGGTATATTGATTGTGAGCGTTGGGGTAACCAAATGAACATCCTTTCGTGCCAGACCGCCGCGGCCGTGCAGCTATCTCTTCAGAAAGACAATGACGATGATCTTGTTTTGGCAACACACCACACCGATTAGGTATCCTTATTCCATTTTGAATTTTGAAAACAAAAGGCTCTGTTCCGATTCCGGCGACTTCTCATTAATTAACGTGTTCTTTACTTTTCAGTTTGCATATAGTTCGCGCTGTCATTTCCGAGACGCAGAGGACCGTTGCCACAACAAACATGACTGTCGACCGTATTGCGCTTGAAGATATGAAGATAGGCGGTTACGACGTGCCAAAGGTAACACTGTAGTAAAGATATTGTTTTTTATTCGATCATTGCACAGAGAAAAAAGGTTTGTTGTGGCAACACAAAAATGAGTTGCCACAACCAATTTTGAGCGCCAGTTTTTTGCAACCCATAATACAGGGTTGTCACAGCTGGAAAAAATAGTTGCCAAAATTGGCTGTCAGAACTGAAAAAATTTGTTGCGACAACAATAAAAAATAGTTGCAGCAACCAAAAAGTTTTTGTTTAACAATCATCACTTTGAAAGTGGTCGCTGTGCAGCTGTGACAGTCTGTCCAGTGGCCTATAACCATTCAAATGAAAGATAATTTGTTAAGGATAAAAAAGATTGGATATTAGGAGTAATTATAAAATTGACTTGGCTGACTGACTGACTGACTGACTGACTGACTGACTGACTGACTGACTGACGCAAATTATTTGGCACTTCCAGACAAGCTGCAGCTTTGAAAATTTGACACAATGTTCGGTTTACATTACTGACCACAGGAAAAATCCAAAAGTGGGCATATTTTGCCCCAAAATTGGGGAAATTGGGAAAAAAGCGAATTCCCGTCTGAAGCCGCGTTCATTATGAGCGTAGAATAAAGTCACAGTTCTGCAACTGACCGGTTGGCTCAGTCGATAGCGCGCTCGACTGTTAATCTGTCGACAGAGTTCGAATCTCACCGGGGCCTAAAATTTGCAAAATCTGGAATGAGCAATTTTTCATGAGGATTTTTTTTTGGATTTTGCGCGTGATAAAATATTTTTTTCAAGATGGAAAAAGCACCCATTTTAGTTTTTTTTGTTGTCGTCTTTTGGGATTGGTTGATTTTGGAAGTTTGGATTTTGCCCATGATAAAATGTTTTTAAACGAGATGGAAAAGGCACCCATATCTTTGTTTTCGTCATTTGGGATTGGGTTATCTCGGAACTTCGATAAAAAAGTACTTCTTCGAAAATCTTCGGACAAGTTCCAGCTTTGAAAATTTGGCACAATCTTCGGTTTGCCTTGCTGCCAACAGGAAAATGCAAAAGTTGATGCATTTTGCCCCTAAAAGGCAATGCGATTTCCCATCGCGCGGGTGCTTCATTCAGCATTCCAAACGAATAGCCAGAATTTTGACTGAAAGGACGTTTTGAAAAAATTCCATGAAACGGATTCACGAAGGGATTTCTGCTGCTGCCAGCGTGGCCGAATGGTCGGAGGCATCTCACGCTGATGCACTGATGGCGGGTTTGAATCCTGTCGGTTTTTTTTTTGAAAAGTCTTTTGAAAAGTGCTTGATAGTGCTTTTCGACACCGGCAGGTTGAAACCGCGCAACAGGGTGATATCTCGCAGTGGGTTGACACCACGCAGTAGGTACGTTGCCATGTCGAGACCAGGCAGAGGAAGGAGTTTTTGATGCGCACCGGTTGAAATTCATCAGGCGATTTGTTTGGAATCTGGAAATTATTTGGAACAAGGTTCGGAAATACCTATTCACGTCACAAACCGCGTTTTCGATGCGCAGAATGAGCCATTTTCATGCACAGAACGAGCTATACGAACCGCCCGGACGTCTCAGTCGGTAAGGCGGTTGATTGTTAATCTGGCGACCGGAGTTCGAATCCCACCGGTGCATAAGTTTTTCAAATCTCGAATGGTTAATTTTTCAGTTTGGATTTTGCGCGTGGTAAAAGAATCTTTATCAAGATGGAAAAACCATCCATTTTTTGTTTCTTTTTGATTGTTTTCGTCTTTTGGGATTTGGTTATTTTGGAACTTTGATAAAAAAAAAATTATTGGCCACTTCCAGATAAGCAACAGCTTTGACAATTTGGTACAATCTTCGGTTCGCATCGAGGACACAACAGGAAACTGCAAAAGTTGGTGCATTTTGACCCAAACTGCAGAAATAGGACGCATTGCGATTTTCCATCGCGTGTGCGCATAAATTCCAAAAAATATTCAGACTTTTGAAAAATGACGCTTTTTAAAGCATTTCCACGAATGCGGGTTCCCGTTGGGATTTTCTGCGGCAGCCGACGTGGTCGAGTGGTCCAAAGGCGTCGTGCTGCCGATGCATGGATGGCGGGTTTGAATCCCAGCAGTTTTTTTTGGAATAATCTTTTGAAAAATGTCGAAGTCCGTGTTGGGTTAGGTAAGGTTAGGTTAGATCAGATTATTTTTTGTTGTCTTCACCGTGTTTTTAATGTGCATGGTTCCAGTTGAAATTCAGGCGATTTGTTTGGAATGTGGAAATTATCCGCTTGCAGCGCAGATTGTAACCCGCGTTCAATCTGATGCGCAGGATGAGCCACTTCCTTCCAACTGCCCGGACAGCAGAGTCGTTATTGAGTTAGACTGTCAGTCTGGTAACCGGAGTTCGAATCCCAACGGTGCCCAAAATTTTTATACATCTGCATGGAATGATTAATACTTCAGTTTGGATTTTGCGCGCGATAAAAGATTTTTTGAAAGAAAAAGCACCCAATTTTTTTTTCTTTTTTCTTTGTTTACGCCTTGGGATTTGCTAATTTTTGGAGCATTCATAACAATTATTGGCCATTCCCGGAAAAGCTATATAGCTTTGGGAATTTGGCACAATCTTCGGTTCCATTGAGGACAACAGAAGTCAGAAACTGCAAAAGTTGGTGCATTTTGTCCCAAAATTGCAGAAATGGGATGCAATGCGATTTCCAATCACGCGTACATAATTCTAAATTCCAAACAAAATCGCCAGAATTTTCACTGAAATGTTAAAACATTGTCATGAATACGGATTCCCGAAGCGATTTTCCGCTTTAGCGGGCGTGGCCGAGTGGTCTGAAGGCGTCGCGCTGCTGACACAAGAATGGCGGGCTCGAATCCCAGCGTTTTTTTGAAAAGAAAAACCTGAAAAATGTCCTATTTTGATCCCAGCTTGACACCGCGCAGTATAGGTTGACATTGCGCAATGGGTTGACACGACACAGTATAGGTTGAACATGCGGCAGGTTTACGCCACGCAGTGCGTTGACACCACGCAGTTGATTGACACCACGCACCAGGCCAGGGGACGTAGGGTTAGGTTAGATTAAGTAACGTTAGTTTAGATTAGTTTTTTACATGTTTACCGTAAAACGTGTCCGACGCGTTGTTCGACCCTCGTGGCAGTTTTGCGCGTCTGACTCGTGATCTGAAGGTCGAGGGTTCTATTCCCAGTCGGGACTGCGGTTCACACTACATTTGCACATCTTGTGTCCCAGTCGGAACACGAGATTTGCCGTGGTGCTTAGGTGTGCATCCTCCCTCGGCGAGGCACGGTAAATGAGGTTTGAAAGACAGACGAAAGTGGCCAGTCTGTTAGTCCTCCGGATGGAACTTTAAGAAGGATTTGCATGTGCAGCATGCATGTGCAGCATCACACGTTTTTAAAATTTGTGAATTTTTCAAGTTGGGTTTGGGAGCATGTTTTTTGGTTTTCAACATGAAATAGCAAGACCCATTTGTTGTTTTGTTTCCGAACAAGAACTTATGGCATTGGAAAGTTTGGTCTTCCTGGGGTAATTTTCAAATGATAGAAGCGTAAGGGTGTCAGTCAGTGAGGTAGCTGACTTAGAGCCTGACACTAAGCGAACTTTGCATGACATTTACATCCATTTGAGTGTAGTCGAAAAACCAGCACCTGTCGAAAAACTAAAAAACACCACGTGATGAACATCTATTGGTAAATACTGGGAAATAAGATCTGAAATGTCCAAAAACACCGCTCAATAAATATTGGGCCAAAAATGTGAAGAAATTACTGATAATTACTGATAAGAAATGTAGCAAGTGAACCAAGCCATAAACACGGATGAGAAATCAATAACCGTGCACAAATGGCGAGCAGCAATCTCCAGACGGCCGGAGGCAGAGAAATGCAAGTGCCATGTCAAACAGAAAAGGAATTGGCCGCGTAGCGACCATCAAAGCGGCCGAAGGCCGCAGGGGGCGAAGCCCCCTAGTACCTACTTGTTTTTAATAGGTTTTGACAATTTTTCATGAAAAATGCAAAAATTCGGGCGCAAATCGAGAAAAAACCCAACAAAATCCGGCGTATCCAGATCAAGCTATAGAAAATTCCGCGACAACAAGATGGCGAAAACCAGATGCAAAAAAGCCAAAAATTCGATATTCCGCCACCAGAGGCCTCAAAATCATCACGAAACCACATCCGTAACTTGCGAACATTAAAATCAAGTTCCCGCAACTTGCAGTTTGTGTTGCACCAACCACATTTTGTTTGTCAAGTCAACAAAAAAGTTTGGTTGTGGCAACCGTTGACTTCAACCTTTTTGTGGTTGAGGCAAACACCAAACAGGGTTGCCGCAACAAATACACTTCAACTTAACAAAAATAGTTGAAATAAATTTGAGATTTTTCTATGTGTGAGCGTCTTTGCCTGCCTTGATAGGGGAAACGAAACGATTGTGGAAACCTTTTCCAATCCGTCAGGTCCCATTGCTATGAACCCGCATATCTCAAAATGTTTGGCATGTCGACGTAAACGTTAATCTGTTCAAACATTGTATTTAACAGAAGCAGTTGCTATGATATGGAGAGGTATAGGGCTACCATCCCTACTTTCTGAGTGACGAATTCGCTGATCCTTGTTCCCATACCCAAGTACCATCTTATTCCAGGGAATTTCCAGACGTTAAAATTTCATCGTTTTTCTGCGCACACAATCGGACACAGAGGATTATTAACATTATAAACTAAACTGTTTGTGTTTCTTGGATAAATTTGGAGAGACATATGTTTACACAACGGTCAAAACGCCACTTTTGCACTTGAGGATTGAACTGGACTTAACTAACCGCCTAATCTAGAAAAACGAATGGTAGATGCGAACAATAGTGAACATTGGACTTTGACGATTGATAGTTGTGGAACGTTTTGTCTGGTAGCAGGAGAACTGATATCTGAAAAGACCATATTTATGTTGTGAAAAGTCGATGCACAAGACATATTAGATGAAGACTGAAACTGCAGATCTGAAGCGGAATCGAGTGACAAAGATAGACTGGCTTTATGAAAAAATTGATTTGGTGTGGCGGTTGATGAATCTGCATGAACTGCTTGGCACTAAAGTAAGAAACTGACGTCATCACAAAATTACGGCCATAGTTCCACCTGAAAGGTAAAAGGCTGTTTATGAAATTCGAGATTTCACCTCATATCTCATTGTATTTAACACTTGAGTTCTCATTAAATTTTTCATTTATTGCACGTAGTCCACCTCTGAGAATAAAACGTGCACATCCAAGATTGGGCAATCGACATTTTTACACTTAAGTAGGTGCAGACATTTTGAAGGAAGAATTCCATCAGCATTATCGAGGACAAGCAAACCTGAGCCTTAAAACCGGCATTGCACTGCAGTGGGACACAGAAGTTGCCAGTGCGTTCGTTGTACATTTTTCATTTGTGCTTTAGAGATTGTGCATGTGTGCGTAGTGGATCGATAAATGCTTGTGGGGCAATTAATTTTATGTGTACTTGTGCCTTATGATTGATTATAATTGGTATATTTCCAGGAAATGAACCATGATTAACACACTATCTTTAGTTAATTTTTCGAAAAATGGCAAATTCAATCAAATGAATAATAAATCCCAGTGAAATGTGGAGGATTTATGAAAATATGGGTTTTCTTTGGTTTGAATCAGTGAAAATTTTGCGTTCACGCACGTAAAATTGATTTGAAATGGCGAATATTTGGATTTGAGTTGGTGAATATTTGGCGTCAATTTTTGTGTTGAAATTAAGAATCGGTTCGAGTTCTACACACGATGATGCAAGCCGTTGCCACAACTTCTGAAATGGCTAATATTTGGATTCGAGTTGATGAATATTTGGCGTCAATTTTTGTGTTGAAATTAAGAATCGGTTCGAGTTCTACACACGATGATGCAAGCCGTTGCCACAACTTCTGAAATGGCTAATATTTGGATTTGATTTGATGAATATCTGGCGTCAAGTTTTGTTGAAAATGAGAATCGGTTCGTGTCCTACACACGATGATGCAAGCCGTTGCCACAACTTCTGAAATGGCTAATATTTGGATTTGATTTGATGAATATCTGGCGTCAAGTTTTGTGTTGAAATTAAGAATCGGTTCGAGTTCTGCACACGATGATGCAAGCCTTTGCCACAACTTCTGAAATGGCTAATATTTGGATTCGAGTTGATGAATATTTGGCGTCAATTTTTGTGTTGAAATTAAGAATCGGTTCGAGTTCTACACACGATGATGCAAGCCGTTGCCACAACTTCTGAAATGGCTAATATTTGGATTCGAGTTGATGAATATTTGGCGTCAATTTTTGTGTTGAAATTAAGAATCGGTTCGAGTTCTACACACGATGATGCAAGCCGTTGCCACAACTTCTGAAATGGCTAATATTTGGATTCGAGTTGATGAATATTTGGCGTCAATTTTTGTGTTGAAATCAAGAATCGGTTCGAGTTCTACACACGATGATGCAAGCCGTTGCCACAACTTCTGAAATGGCTAATATTTGGATTTGATTTGATGAATATCTGGCGTCAAGTTTTGTTGAAAATGAGAATCGGTTCGTGTTCTACACACGATGATGCAAGCCGTTGCCACAACTTCTGAAATGGCTAATATTTGGATTTGATTTGATGAATATCTGGCGTCAAGTTTTGTTGAAAATGAGAATCGGTTCGTGTTCTACACGATGATGCAAGCCGTTGCCACAACTTCTGAAATGGCTAATATTTGGATTTGATTTGATGAATATCTGGCGTCAAGTTTTGTGTTGAAATTAAGAATCGGTTCGAGTTCTACACACGATGATGCAAGCAGTTGCCACAACTTCTGAAATGGCTATATTTGGATCGAGTTGATGAATATTTGGCGTCAATTTTGTGTTGAAATTAAGAATCGGTTCGAGTTCTACCACGATGATGCAAGCCGTTGCCACAACTTCTGAAATGATTAATATTTGGATTTGATTTGATGAATATCTGGCGTCAAGTTTTGTGTTGAAATTAAGAATCGGTTCGAGTTCTACACACGATGATGCAAGCCGTTGCCACAACTTCTGAAATGGCTAATATTTGGATTTGATTTGATGAATATCTGGCGTCAAGTTTTGTTGAAAATGAGAATCGGTTCGTGTTCTACACACGATGATGCAAGCCGTTGCCACAACTTCTGAAATGGCTAATATTTGGATTTGATTTGATGAATATCTGGCGTCAAGTTTTGTGTTGAAATTAAGAATCGGTTCGAGTTCTACACACGATGATGCAAGCCGTTGCCACAACTTCTGAAATGGCTAATATTTGGATTCGAGTTGATGAATATCAGGCGTCAAGTTTTGTTGAAAATGAGAATCGGTTCGTGTTCTACACACGATGATGCAAGCCGTTGCCACAACTTCTGAAATGGCTAATATTTGGATTTGATTTGATGAATATCAGGCGTCAAGTTTTGTTGAAAATGAGAATCGGTTCGTGTTTCTACCACGATGATGCAAGCCGTTGCCACAACTTCTGAAATGGCTAATATTTGGATTTGATTTGATGAATATCTGGCGTCAAGTTTTGTTGAAAATGAGAATCGGTTCGTGTTCTACACACGATGATGCAAGCCGTTGCCACAACTTCTGAAATGGCTAATATTTGGTTTGATTTGATGAATATCTGGCGTCAAGTTTTGTTGAAAATGAGAATCGGTTCGTGTTCTACACACGATGATGCAAGCCGTTGCCACAACTTCTGAAATGGCTAATATTTGGATTTGATTTGATGAATATCTGGCGTCAAGTTTTGTTGAAATAGAGAATCGGTTCGTGTTCTACACACGATGATGCAAGCCGTTGCCACAACTTCTGAAATGGCTAATATTTGGATTTGATTTGATGATATCTGGCGTCAAGTTTGTGTTGAAATTAAGAATCGGTTCGAGTTCTACCACGATGATGCAAGCCGTTGCCACAACTTCTGAAATGGCTAATATTTGGATTCGATTGATGAATATTTGGCGTCAATTTTTGTGTTGAAATTAAGAATCGGTTCGAGTTCTACACACGATGATGCAAGCCGTTGCCACACTTCTGAAATGGCTAATATTTGGATTTGATTTGATGAATATCTGGCGTCAAGTTTTGTTGAAAATGAGAATCGGTTCGTGTTCTACACACGATGATGCAAGCCGTTGCCACAACTTCTGAAATGGCTAATATTTGGATTTGATTTGATGAATATCTGGCGTCAAGTTTTGTGTTGAAATTAAGAATCGGTTCGAGTTCTACACACGATGATGCAAGCCGTTGCCACAACTTCTGAAATGGCTAATATTTGGATTCGAGTTGATGAATATTTGGCGTCAATTTTGTTTGAAATTAAGAATCGGTTCGAGTTCTACACACGATGATGCAAGCCGTTGCCACAACTTCTGAAATGGCTAATATTTGGATTTGATTTGATGATATCTGGCGTCAAGTTTTGTTGAAATGAGAATCGGTTCGTGTTCTACACACGATGATGCAAGCCGTTGCCACAACTTCTGAAATGGCTAATATTTGGATTTGATTGATGAATATCTGGCGTCAAGTTTTGTTGAAAATGAGAATCGGTTCGTGTTCTACACACGATGATGCAAGCCGTTGCCACAACTTCTGAAATGGCTAATATTTGGATTTGATTTGATGATATCTGGCGTCAAGTTTTGTTGAAATTGAGAATCGGTTCGTGTTCTACACCGATGATGCAAGCCGTTGCCACAACTTCTGAAATGGCTAATTTTGGATTTGATTTGATGAATATCTGGCGTCAAGTTTTGTTGAAAATGAGATCGGTTCGTGTTCTACACACGATGATGCAAGCCGTTGCCACAACTTCTGAAATGGCTAATATTTGGATTTGATTTGATGAATATCTGGCGTCAAGTTTTGTTGAAAATGAGAATCGTTCGTGTTCTACACACGATGATGCAAGCCGTTGCCACAACTTCTGAAATGGCTAATATTTGGATTTGAGTTGAGGGATATGAGTTGTGAATAGCGTCAAGTTTTTGTTGAAATTGAGAATCGGTTCGTGTTCTACACCGATGATGCAAGCCGTTGCCACAACTTCTGAAATGGCTAATATTGGATTTGATTTGATGAATATCTGGCGTCAAGTTTGTGTTGAAAATGAGAATCGGTTCGTGTTCTACACACGATGATGCAAGCCGTTGCCACAACTTCTGAATGGCTAATATTTGGATTTGATTGGATGAATATCTGGCGTCAAGTTTGTGGAAAATGAGAATCGGTTCGTGTTCTACACACGATGATGCAAGCCGTTGCCACAAACTTCTGAAATGGCTAATATTTGGATTTGATTTGATGAATATCTGGCGTCAAGTTTTGTTGAAAATGAGAAGCGGTTGTGTTCTACACACGATGATGCAAGCCGTTGCCACAACTTCTGAAATGGCTAATATTTGGATTTGATTTGATGAATATCTGGCGTCAAGTTTTGTGAAAATGAGAATCGGTTCGTGTTCTACCACATGATGCAAGCCGTTGCCACAACTTCTGAAATCTAATATTTGGATTTGATTTGATGACTATCTGGCGTCAAGTTTTGTTGAAAATGAGAATCGGTTCGTGTTCTACACACGATGATGCAAGCCGTTTGTAACACACAAAGCCTCTTCTGCTTTGGATGTTGTTTTTCCTTCGGCCAAAATCATTTGCACTCTGAAATTCCCAATAAACATTGGTCATCCCTTTCACAATTTCCGGTGACTCAAAAAGGGAAAATTCCACTGGAACTTGGACAGTCCTGTCGAACTTCCGATGGTGAACAAACTCTTTCTGCAGAAAAAGTCCATTCATTGCTGCACGTGTGCAGGTTTGAATATCTGACGAAATGCGACATGTTCCCTTCATCCCAAAAGTACCAACGTTTTTCTGCATGTCTGCTCGTTGCTGTGGCGGGTGGCAACAGGCCACAGTTTCTGGTAAAGTTCTTTCAAAACGCCTTTTCCGATGGCCATTTCTTTGAAAAGCAGAAAATCTCCCAAAGTGTGCTTGTGGGAAGGGGTCTCCTCCAGTGGGCGCACAGCGTCGGCGGCTGATGCAACATTGTGCATTATGCAACGCATTGATGATCGAGAATCATCTGATTCCAAACCTTGTTCTTTTTTTTCTGCTTGCTCCATGTTTCTCTGCTGCTCCAAAATTCATTTCAGTTCAGTGTTCAGTCTGGAGTTAGCTCGGGTGGCGGTCAGAGCCGCGTCCCATTTTTCTCGCTGAGCGACTTTTTGTTCCCGATCCGGACTGGGACTTGTCGATTTTTGTTGGGGACATATCACTTTTTCTTGGGACTTTGCACTTTTTCTTGGGATCCGTCAGTTTTTTTTATCTTTCACAAAAAAGTGGTTTCAGTGCACTTGAGTGAAAACCTGCGTGGGCCTGGATCTGTGCTCCAATGCTTGGAAGGTGCGAAAGGTTGTGCCGCAGTTTTCTGATTTCCCAGACGTTTTGCGCAGTGAGACCTTTCAAAGTCAAAGGTCATTTTCCAGTTGGCTCGTGTCGATGGCCTCGTTGGCCTGCAGCGTTCAAGCTGCCAATCGATTTTTTGGTGGTTCAGTGATGCGCATTGGCGACAAGCTTCCGCATAAGTTTCCTCAAGTGTACTGCAGCCAGTGGCTTGCAATCTCCACAGTTCTCCCACTTTACAAATTTCGAGCGAACATAGGCCAGGTGTTTTGAAATTTTCCAAGGGCTTGTTTTGATTTTGTGAAGGCAATTCTTAACTTTTGTGTCTGGCCCTCAGCACATGAATTATGGGGATCAAAATTTCTGCAGATATTTTCATGTTCAGGCAGAAGAAAGTGCTCTCTTGTTGGCCTCCAACAATTTTTTTTGCTTTTTCGTCGCACAGGCCACACGTTTTTTATTTGTAACTCCAAGTTCATAGAAAGTTCATCCAAAGATAAGTTGCAACCGCTTTCTCTTTCAAAAACTCTTTTTCAACAAACCCGTATTCACTTTTCGCACAAAAATATTGCTCGGAAATTGCTTTTTTTCACAGGTATGTTGTACCTGCCTAACCGTTTTTTAATCTGATGCTTTCTCCGACACAAAAATATCCCTGACACCCATTGCAAGTATGGCGAAGAAATCAATTTGTTCGTCTTGGAATAACTTGTTTTTTGTTTGGCTAGACTTGAATCGACAGCCACCTTTTTGCCGCAACAAATAATAGCGGGAAAAGTTGCATGCATGCAAACAAATAAGCCAACGGATCATCCAAACATATAAAAAACGAGAATGCTTTGTTGAGCAGAATTGATTTCTCCTCTGTACATTTTCCATGAAAGTTTGTTCTGAGTGTGCATTTTCGCTTTTCAGGATATTTCATTTTTTAGGGGATCAGTTTAAACACGGGTAGTTTTTCCAAGCCCATTCCCACATAATTTTCTGGGAAGATGCTTTGTAAATTTTATAGGATAGGTAAGGTAAGGCAACATATTCTCTCTTGAACTGTTCTCACGGTAGGATTTAGACAGCTAAATTGAATTTCTGATCGTCACTCAACTGGTACGAGATTGATTACTTGCAATTTCGACTTGGATTGTTGTCACTCAACTTGTTCGAGATTGACTATTTGTGATTTCGCCCTGGATTGCTGACAATTTCAATGGGATCCAGTCTTCATTGTTTGCTCACAGTTGTCATTCCTGTTTTCCCGGATCAAACCGATCACGGGGTAAGTTGTTCAGTGTAAATATCCATGAGGGCAGACTTACTGACCGGTTGTTGATCCGTGCTGCATTCTGCTCACTTCAGCATGTGTGGATGGTTGCGGTCTTTTGTATAATTCTAAAAAACTCAGAGTGGTCGCTTTCAATTTTTGTTTTTATTTTTTGTCAACCAAATGATAATAAACCATCTGGGAAATGTCATTACCAGACGAGGGCCGCTTGGACGTTTACACGAATTAGTTTCTGAATAACCCAGTTTGAAAACGAGTGGGGGTTTTCATTTTTGGCTGTCATTTGGTCATTCCCATGTGAGGTACAATGTTCTGGAGTTTTAGAAACTTTGTGTGGCCAGTATTTTTTATTTTACCAAACTTTTTTCCTCACTGTCTCCTCAATTTTGCTGTGTTTCATGTTGTCTGCCAATATGGTGGCTTCCTTGCAAAACTTTTTTTTTGTCTGTTTGACCACTTTTTGCATTTGATGTCGCCCTGAAAAACAGACTGCTCACACAATTTTTGCTCGATTGTCGCAAAATTTTGTCGTTTCTGTGCTTTATTTGTCATGTGAGTGTTTCTAGATACATACCTATCCCTTGGCGTTATGTCATGCTTTCGAGGCAGTCAATTTGTACTTGTCCCATAACCCATCTGCAAGCCAAATTTTTTTGTTATTTACATGTCATTCTGAGGGAAAGTTGGGAGGTTCTTTCTGAGGCATAATGAGTTTTTTTTTTTGGTATGTGACGTTGCTGAGCTGAAGCCACTCAGATTGTGGTTTGTTTCGCAGATTTAAAAATGAATGAATTGAGAAAATCAGACTTGGTGAATCAGTTTTCGGAAGCGAAGTCGGCTTCACAAAACTGGCGTTGATTTGAGAGATGGAAGTTTTTGTTTCGAACTGAGCTATTCATTCTTAAATCTGCGGTACTTTTATGACGCGCGTTTTCTGCGACCACAATGACCGCAATACTGAATTGGGAAGCCCATCGTTCTTGTGTATTTGCAGTTCATGATATGACCTCGTTAAGTATTGCCTCGAACAATAAAGTATCACCTTGGAATGATTGGCCAAACTCGACGGACAAGGATCTGTTTGGATGTGCCTTTCATACCAATGTCTATGGCTTAATGCATCAAGAGGCTGATTCTCATCGACAAATATATTTGCCCTTTTATCGCGTTTAAAAACTGCATTTTTCGTTTTCGAAATCACGAAAACAACAACGCAAGCTTCATGTGCAGGTCGATCATTTCCAGTCGAGCGGCATTTGATTTTTACGCAGTGCATGGTGGTCGGGATGTTTGTTGTTGTCGCGCCGGTTGCGAATTGTCATCTAAAGCTAACTCAACCTAACGTAACCTTCCAACACTGCCTCTGGTGCATGCTAGTTGACTGCTCAATGCATCTGGTCTGTTTGCTGACTGGTGCAGAATAACATTTTTTTGCATATTGTTGGCCAGGGTGGGATTCGAACCCATCAACAAGTATACGTATAACGTCGATTGAGGACCCGACGCCCAATCCATTGGACCAATGGTGCTACCAAATTTCGCTCAAGGAACCTGTTCCAGGAACCTGCTTTAAACAAAATCAATTGCTGTTTACGCTTCAGATGACAATGTCATGTGACGCATGGTTTATCCGGTGCGTATGAAATTATGCACGTCGTAACCGTACTGAATCAATGCCGAGTATCATGAATAATTGACAGAATCAATAAAAAGAAGTGGTGCGCCTGCATTGTGCGACTGCACGAACTTCTTGCAATGTTTGAGTCCGTGCATCAGGCAAGATTTCAAATCAGATGATGCGAATTTCACGACCACCCTGCACCGGCATTTTACAAACGTTCCTGATATTTCGGCAGCAATATCCCTCCTCGTTATCACCGAAGGAACAAATTTCAACAACTTTCAGTCAAACAATCATGGCTTGGATTTGCAAATACAGAATTGCAGAATGGCGCACCAGAGATTCAGTTCCCCGTTTTTTCAATGTGATAGGTTTCTGTTCGAGACTTTACAACAGTCACCATACTGCATCAGCCTTCCTGGGCTGGTCTTCCGTCTTCAATAATTGTCGACATCGCTTCCCTCATCATGACATTTTGAAAGCGGAAGAGTGCATCGTTTTGCGAAGGGTGTCTCAGTTGGAGTTTTCTTGGTTGGGAATGTTGGGACATGGATCCGTAATGAACTTCTGAAATTAGTAACATAACGAGTAAGTGTTTTCATCGTAGAATGACGGGAGTGCCTGTGGTAATTTCATGCGGCGTGGAGATGGACACATGAAATGGTCTGGAAAAGGAAAAATGCATTTCATCGTTATCATTATTCTCGTTGTGTGATTGTCTTTTGAATATTCTCATGTTCACTAAATTTCGTGTGGAGTCTTTGTAGAGTTATGCGTTTTCAGTCCAAGAGAATGGTCGATTAAAATTTTTTAACTCTTAACAAATATGTGTTTTCTCTTCTCTGACAAAATAATGGTGGAGTGAGCTTCCTGTTCCAAAGGCCTAATGCTCTGTAATGTTGGTGGGCTGAAATTTTGGTGACGTTGGTGAGCTCCGGTGCAATAAAATCAATCTCGATGTGACAATTCAAATATCCAGAACATCGTTTAATTAATTAGTCTTCTTTCCACAGGTTAATCATCTGTTGATTTACGAGGCGAATTATTTTTTTTCGGCTGACCATTTTTTTCAGTTCTCCTATGAACCCCTGGTGAGGAGACTTACTTCAGTAAAGTCAGCCGTACTTGTTCAGTTTTATGTTCTTTGGCTGGCTGCTGAAGTCATCTGTTCCATCGTCTTGAAGCTTCAATTCAAAAAATTAACCTAACACGTTTTGGGGTGAAGGGAATTCAACTTTAACGCAAAAGGTTTCAGAGTGTGAGGAAGATTTTTTTCTTTCATTTCCTTTGCACGTTGCCACAACTTCTGAAATGGCTAATATTTGGATTTGATTTGATGAATATCTGGCGTCAAGTTTTGTTGAAAATGAGAATCGGTTCGTGTTCTACACACGATGATGCAAGCCGTTGCCATAACTTCTGAAATGGCTAATATTTGGATTTGAGTTGGTGAATATCTGGCGTCAAGTTTTGTTGAAATTGAGAATCGGTTCGTGTTCTACACACGATGATGCAAGCCGTTGCCACAACTTCTGAAATGACTAATATTTGGATTTGATTTGATGAATATCTGGCGTCAAGTTTTGTTGAAAATGAGAATCGGTTCGTGTTCTACACACGATGATGCAAGCCGTTGCCACAACTTCTGAAATGGCTAATATTTGGATTTGATTTGATGAATATCTGGCGTCAAGTTTTGTTGAAAATGAGAATCGGTTCGTGTTCTACACACGATGATGCAAGCCGTTGCCACAACTTCTGAAATGGCTAATATTTGGATTTGATTTGATGAATATCTGGCGTCAAGTTTTGTTGAAAATGAGAATCGGTTCGTGTTCTACACACGATGATGCAAGCCGTTGCCACAACTTCTGAAATGGCTAATATTTGGATTTGATTTGATGAATATCTGGCGTCAAGTTTTGTTGAAAATGAGAATCGGTTCGTGTTCTACACACGATGATGCAAGCCGTTGCCACAACTTCTGAAATGGCTAATATTTGGATTTGATTTGATGAATATCTGGCGTCAAGTTTTGTTGAAAATGAGAATCGGTTCGTGTTCACACGATGATGCAAGCCGTTGCCACAACTTCTGAAATGGCTAATATTTGGATTTGATTTGATGAATATCTGGCGTCAAGTTTTGTTGAAAATGAGAATCGGTTCGTGTTCTACACACGATGATGCAAGCCGTTGCCACAACTTCTGAAATGGCTAATATTTGGATTTGATTTGATGAATATCTGGCGTCAAGTTTTGTTGAAAATGAGAATCGGTTCGTGTTCTACACACGATGATGCAAGCCGTTGCCACAACTTCTGAAATGGCTAATATTTGGATTTGATTTGATGAATATCTGGCGTCAAGTTTTGTTGAAAATGAGAATCGGTTCGTGTTCTACACACGATGATGCAAGCCGTTGCCACAACGTCTGAAATGGCTAATATTTGGATTTGATTTGATGAATATCTGGCGTCAAGTTTTGTTGAAAATGAGAATCGGTTTGTGTTCTACACACGATGATGCAAGCCGTTGCCACAACTTCTGAAATGGCTAATATTTGGATTTGAGTTGGTGAATATTTGGTGTCAAGATTTGTTGAAATTGAGAATCGGTTCGTGTTCTACACACGATGATGCAAGCCGTTGCCACAACTTCTGAAATGGCTGATATTTGGATTTGAGTTGGTGAATATATGGTGTCAAGTTTTATTGAAATTGAGAATCGGTTCGTGTTCTACACACGATGATGCAAGCCGTTGCCACAACGTCTGAAATGGCTAATATTTGGATTTGATTTGATGAATATCTGGCGTCAAGTTTTGTTGAAAATGAGAATCGGTTTGTGTTCTACACACGATGATGCAAGCCGTTGCCACAACTTCTGAAATGGCTAATATTTGGATTTGAGTTGGTGAATATTTGGTGTCAAGATTTGTTGAAATTGAGAATCGGTTCGTGTTCTACACACGATGATGCAAGCCGTTGCCACAACTTCTGAAATGGCTGATATTTGGATTTGAGTTGGTGAATATATGGTTTCAAGTTTTATTGAAATTGAGAATCGGTTCGTGTTCTACACACGATGATGCAAGCCGTTGCCACAACTTCTGAAATGGCTTATATTTGGATTCGAGTTGGTGAATATTTGGCTTCAATTTTTGTGTTGAAATTGAGAATCGGTTCGTGTTATACACACGATGATGCAAGCCGTTACCAAAACTTCTGTCAATCCAGTCGACATTTCTGCTAATCTGGATGGAAAGTTAAAAACGTATTATTTTCACTGAAAATTTCCTATTTCAGGGCACTTACGTGTTTGGAGACATCAAGTCAATGCATAATGATCCAACCCAATGGAAATCACCAGGAGAGAATTTCGACCCTGGAAATTTCTTGGATGAGGAAGGAAATTTCAGCGTTCCAAAGGCTGCATTTCTTCCATTCTCTATTGGTGAGTTTTGACTATGGCAGACAGAGGATTTGACTGACCGTTTGCGGGGTCACATTCAATTTCCAGCAACATATGCACACCATATCTGCAGTAGCTGTGTGACCAGTAACAAGGAGACCAAACAGGCGAATGATAAAGAGTTTTATCAATGCCACTATCCGATAGTGCAGAGCATTGAAATTGGTTATGGAGCTCCAATTTAGAAAGCCCAATCTGATTGAGTAGGTGACGCTCTTCCTGCGAAGAGGAAATGTGGTTGCTCCAAGTTCGAATGGACATTGGAGAACGCCACTTCTTTCTCAGCACACAAATATGCAACAAAGATTGAAAAGGTATGCATTGATGGTTGTCCATATTCCTATACCTTATGTCAAAATGACACGACGTCAAAAAGGTAATTGCTGAGGTATCGCTGTCACGTTTGTCAAGTATATTTCTGAAACTCTTGGAGGGAAGGCAAATTCTCATGGTACTTGCTGCCCCATTTGTCAAATTTGAACCACTTTGGCTATTCACGACGCCCGCCATTGTGGTTGAAATAATCCACGTACTCTAGATGACAGCCCAAAGAAATGCCTACCACGCCAAACGGTTCATTTTCGTACATGCGTTCATGTAGACTTCTGTTAAGAAGTAGAAGAATAATGCGTGGCCGAAACCATGTACCGCCGTGGACAAATTAAAGGGAGCTAGTGTAAAACAATTTAATTCCTACTCCTGCGATTTTCCATTTAAAAGCCATTGTTGTTCAACAATACTTTTCAATATCTCTGTTTTCACTTAGCTCCCTTTAATTTGTCCAAGGCTGTACAGCATTTCTGAATTACCTGTTTATCCTGATTTAAACCAATGCTTGAGAACCGAACCGTTTTCTTTTTCATATAGGCAAGCGAAGCTGTGTCGGAGAAACCATCGCAAAGCAGCTGCTTTTCCTGTTTGTCACGAGGCTTTTTCAACGATTCAACATCACCATACCAGAGGGAGAGATAATCGAGCACGAAACTGTCGGAGCTTTATGTGGCCCGAAGCCATTCCGAATCCTCGTAGAAGAAAGGAGTTAGAGCAGGACAATGGGCCAAATGAAGCCAGATGTGGGTGGTGTCATGAAAGCTTTTTTGGCAGCTTCAGCAACATGGGTCAAATGTGTAAATTGCAAGTCGTGTAAAATCTGCAAACTAATAAAGACTTTCTCCAGCTCGACTCTTCAGCCTGTGAATTTGAACAGTGAACATTTTATTGGTCGAAAAACAAAATCGTCAAAATGTGGACGAGAGGAAAGTAGAGTGGCACAATTTGGCCAACTTGAGTTTGAAAAGGGAAGGTATCCTGAGTGCCACATAAGGTTTAGTCAATAAAAATATTTCGATGAAAAGGGACCATTTGCTGGTTACATTGATGCATTGCTTACTGGAGGTTCAGATTTGTCCCGGAAAAGAGAATGTTAATCAGGGAGTGAATTCCCCTTATTCATATACTGAATGTACTGAAATGAGTGGTCAAGTGCCATCGCAAATGTTCCAGCCTTAACAAGTTGAGTTGTCATGATTTGGTGGTCCTGAAATAAGAGGACCACTTCGCTGGCACAAGAGCCATTGAATTATCTGGTCGGCCGAAGCTAGCGCCATGGTCTTGAAACGGGGGAATCAAGATCCTCGTTCTCAGTGTGACTTATCCGGTGTGCAATTTTTGAAGTGACCCTGATATGGCAGGCCATTGTCTTCTCCAGTGATGTGGCTGATCGCAGGACAGAATGTAAAATGACAGTGGTTCACAGCGTGTCACAAAAATCGTGGTAAAAAGCTATTTCTGAATATCCTCGGCAGTCTACTGCAAATATACGTCCAGCGGTTTTAGGTTCATCTTGGTTTAAAGAGGCATGGGTTGTTTCCAGTATGTGATTTTGGCAACAATTTTTTCCACAAAGACACTGGTATATTTTGGGTTTTGTTTTGTGCAGCATTTTTTCGATGTGAAAAATATCACAAAATGCCCGTAGGGTTGCGGATCACCCTCTTTGGCTGTTAAAATGTTCAGAATGTTTTCGAAAATTTTGAATTAGTATTCGAAGTATTACAGAGGCAAATTTCTGCGTGGAGTTGAAGAAAGAAATCAAATTCTTTGGCAAAGTCGTCGCCGAATTTTGGTGGGCCAAGTGGTATAGAATTGAAAGACAATAATTTCAGAAAGTACTGCTGGTGAAACAGAATTTGTGTTTTTTTTTTGTTTTTGACGAACCTCTCTTACCGTTATTGGTGATTACAATTATTGCAATCACCCAAAACGGTATGAAACGTTAGTGGAGCAAGACAAAGTGAAAGAGATTATGATGTCCACTGGCACTGGCTACCCCAAAATCACACTTGGTGACCTTCCACTTACCCAGGTGTAGATATGCTGTGGGTTCTTGCCTGACAGAAAGAATGAAAGGACATTTTTATAACTTTTGTGAAAATTCGCCTCCAGTCTCACTGCCACTTTTTCTTATCAAAAATTCAATGTATTACAATGCAATACGCGCAATTTATGAGATAGTTTTCATATGTCATAAAAAGATGCATTAGATTATACGCAGTTTTCTAATCTGATAAATGCACCAATTGCCAATGATTTGTGTCTGTTAAAATAACGGTAATAGGTCAAAACGTTAGTTGATAAGAAGTGTAATTTGATTCAGTGGAATTGTGGTTGATTCTGGGAGACGTGTTCCTTGACTTCTCCACAGTGATAATT
>JASGXE010003901.1:0-24745 GCA_030068105.1 Sinentomon sp. SZTP_YWyxl
AGGAAATGATGATGCCTTCTTCTAAAATGTAATTGGGAATTTCTTGCGAGGATGCCACTTTGTTTCTTTCCAGTCGCAAGAATTTGATTGATGTCGCCTGGGTTCTTGAAGAATTTTTAACATTATCATCCGAAGAATGACTGAGATTTTTGCCCATTTCCAACGACAGAACAAAGCTTCCTGTCATGCATCACACCATGAGAAAAAGCAGCCAAGTATGCCGCGTGCAGTGCCCCATAATTACCTTATACCGTGAAAGGAAGCATTTGACTTTCAAGACTTGCAGTTCTGATTTCTTTCGTTCGGTTGGTATCTCACCTTTTTCCGGAACTTTTGTACAAATGAACATTCCCGTCGACTGCTTACCTGAAAATAGAAAGCGAAATTTAAATTAATATTGAATTTTAATTGTATTTTAATTGAATTGAATCTGCTTGATTTAATTTGACTTGAATGATTTGGTTGAAATTCGAATTTAATTGAATGGAGGAACTGTTAATAATCTCTTTAACGGACAACTAATGCCAGTTGTGCAGATGACTTCCGGAGCTGCACGACTATTGGCTCAGCTAAAACATGCACTCTTCTTTTGGAAGCTTCTGCACATAAGCTATTATTTAAGGAATGGATTTGCGATGATTCTTTCATCACATGATACGTGGGAGGTTTTCCTTTATCTAATTTCGCAGATCACTTCCGAATTTTCAATTTCGAAATTTAAACAATGACATCGATCCCTGAATCCTTGTTGCTACTCATTTTTCAAATATTTTGATTTTCGATCTGGTTTTTCATACATCACAGTTGCCTCCTTTTAGTTTTATCAACAAAAAAAGGTCACCAGTAGCCGTTGTGGTCAAGCCGATTTCAACGTATAGTTACGTTCACTATAAGGATATGCGATATATCTGGACAGTGGATTGTGACTTCGAGAATCACGGACAAAAAAGAAACAGAAGCTTTTCCTTTTCCACATGCTGCTCCATATTGTTTTATTTCAAAAAATAATCTTGGAGGAAACTCCTCAATAAATAATGCAACGGTAATAAATAATAACTCTACTGTGAAAAAGTATAAATTTTATCGCTATGTGCGCTATAGTTATCTCTGTGGCGCCACCGGTATAGTTATCTCTGTGGTGTCACCGCTATAGTTATCTCTGTGGTGTCACCGCTATTGTTATCTCTGTGGTGTCACCGCTATAGTTATCTCTGTGGTGTCACCGCTATAGTTATTTCTGTGGTGTCACCGCTATAGTTATTTCTGTGGTGTCACCGCTATAGTTATCTCTGTGGTGTCACCGCTATAGTTATTTCTGTGGTGTCACCGCTATAGTTATCTCTGTGGTGTCACCGCTATTGTTATCTCTGTGGTGTCACCGCTATAGTTATCTCTGTGGTGTCACCGCTATAGTTATCTCTGTGGTGTCACCGCTATAGTTATTTCTGTGGTGTCACCGCTATAGTTATCTCTGTGGTGTCGCCGTTATAGTTATCTCTGTGGTGTCACCGCTATTGTTATCTCTGTGGTGTCACCGCTATAGTTATCTCTGTGGTGTCACCGCTATAGTTATTTCTGTGGTGTCACCGCTATAGTTATCTCTGTGGTGTCGCCGTTATAGTTATCTCTGTGGTGTCACCACTATAGTTATCTCTGTGGTGTCACCGCTATATAGTTCGTAGTTTTCTCTGTGGTGTCACCGCTATAGTTATCTCTGTGGCGTCACCGTAATACAAAACGGCTGATATTGACATTGTCGCTAAATCTAAATTGTCCTTTGCATGAAGAGCTTCAAGTGAAATGCGAGAGCAACGCATTGTCAGTCATACTTAATCCTACCCTATCACACCCGGCTGCATTCCCACACAACTGCATAGTTTCATTTCAGTTTGCCATCTCTTTGTTATGTTGAAACTCTCCCTAAAACTTCATAAGAAACTTCTGAACTACAACAATCTGATATGATTAATCCCCTCTGGGAAATGCAATATTAACTAGGTAATCAAAATTTCTAGCTTATTTAGATTATCGTTTTTCTTTTGACTATCTTTACGAAATATTTTATTGTTAATATCTGCATTCTTCTGTAAAATAAGTGTTTGAGATCATTTGCCTCAGTGATAGTCTTGGTAAACAGTTTGGGAATTTAAGAACAATCGAATACGTGCATCATTTATGTCTTAAATACTGTATTTAACAACAATTTTTATAATTTTGTTGATGTTCATGTATTTTATTCTTCAGGAACAAGTGGAAAGCTGATTGGCAGTCACAGCTTCCATCAAAATCTCTTTGCCAGCCAAACGCTCGACAAGATTTTTCGGAACAGACTCTGAAGGGACAGGCACACCTGTCCTGATTTCAACCAGACTGATGTGCCTTCAAGCTTCCGGCCCCGACTACACAATCGCTTGACTTCTGCTGGGAAAAACATGCAAAATCTTGACATCAGTGGTAGACCACAAAAGCAAGCTCTCGTACATCCAAATCCTTTTGTGAAGATCAGGTCAGTGGATCTGAATTTTTTTTGTTTTTTTTTATTTGTCAGTCATACTTAATCCTATTTGCTGTTCCAGGAACTCGACGGCAAGTCATGTCAATAAAATCGAGGAGTGTAAATGATAAAAAAAGGAAGTAAAAGTGAGCAGGCGGAATAAGGTTGCAGTTCGGAATACCATCCGAAAAAAGCTGCCGACATCTGAGAAAAGCTGCACTGGACGAGTTTTCACACACACTCAAGGGCCAAAATAGGATATGAAGATGAGGACGAGGTATGTAGAATTGGATAAGGTTGGGAGAGGTGTGTTGGGACAGGTTAGGTTGGGTTAGGTCAGGTTAGGTCAGGTTAGGTCAGGTTAGGTCAGGTTAGGTCAGGTTAGGTCAGGTTAGGTCAGGTTAGGTCAGGTTAGGTCAGGTTAGGTCAGGTTAGGTCAGGTTAGGTCAGGTTAGGTCAGGTTAGGTCACGTTAGGTCACGTTAGGTCAGGTTAGGTCAGGTCAGGTTAGGTTAGGTTTAGTTAGCTTTAAGTATATCACAGAGCAATGATGATAACTCGTTCAGTTCAATGTCGGCAGGTATTCCGAACTTTTACCCGGAATAAAAGGTTGCCAAACCAATGTTCAAAGTGTTAAAATGATAAAAAATGATAAAATGGTGAAATTGTCTGCAATGGTAAAGCATGCCTCAAAACGATGAAGGGGTCGCTGTTGCTCTGCTTCCAAAGCCCTCTTTTGGCAAATCGAAACCACCCAAAGGCATAAGAATTCATTAGGTTGGCACATGTTAATGCTCAATCTGTCAGGGATTCTCCTTGATTTCACCCTCTTTCAATCGAGGAACATGAAATCGATATACTTTGAGTGAGACATTTCTGATGGATTATATCAATGGTCTGGATTATATCAATGGTCTTCACGTTGCTATTAGGGTTTTTCTTGAACTGTCTCTGCTTCAAGAGCATGTCAGTATGGTTGGGGATTTTCATGTCAACGTGAAGTGCGGAGACCGGTATTTGAATAACACGATGTCCTCACACCATCTTACTCAGCTGATTAAAAGTCACCAATCCATTTCAACTCACGCAGTGACACTCTTTTTGACCAAGATCTGCGAAGATGCGAGGTTTTAAATGTAAAACAGATTAAGTCCACGATGTGATGTTTCTCAGCACGATGCAGCGTTTCTGCGTTTGTCAGAGATAAAAGCATGAAAACATGCGCCACCCGCCCAAATCAGACTCAGACATTTTGAGATCTTGATTTCTAGGGACACTTCAATCACATGTCATCAATTGTCGGGCTTCCTCAGCATAAGTTATATGGTATTGACTCCAAGGTTGATTTTCTTAACGAAGCTTTCCCTGCTTTAAATTGTTTTGCACCAATAAGAACTGGGAAAGTTACGAACGGCCGGCGCCGTGGATGATTTGAGGGGTCAAATACGTAATTGGGATTCTCTAATATAGTGAAGAATTGTTGTAGTTGTTGCCTGTAAGAGAAAGAGTGTAAGTTGCCTGTAAGAATATAGCATCATGTTAAAGGCCGTCGATTTCTCTGAAATAAAAACGTGTTCATTTGCTATGACTAATATGATCGTAAACGAAAAGTGACGGAATAAGGGATCGGGGACTGGGATAGAACGGAATGAGGCAGAAGTGGACTGAGGCAGAAGTGGACTGAGGCAGAAGTGGACAAAGGATGGAGTTTTGGAGGAAGTTTTTGCATGAAGGTGATAGCTTACACCTGTCCTTTAACTTAAACTAACCTGACCTTACCTAACCCGGAGAAATTTATAAAATCAGCCTCCAAAAATGCTAAAATTCTGCCTCAGTCGTTCTGCTCCAGTCACCGGTCCCGGGATAAGGAGCATATTCTAAGAGCGTGCTCAGAAACGTCCATTTCTGTAAGCACATCGGCGACAATGTAGATACCTACTCGTACCTTTAATGTTTTAATCTATACAAAAATGCAGATGTTCCAAGGGCGGCTGCAATTTCCATGATTTTCAAAGTTGGAACCGCTGGCCAAAACTCGTGTCATATACATATTTTAATTGACTTCATCGAGTTCGCCAAATACAGTGGCTTTATGCGTTCCATTTTTCGCAGAAATCTCACCTTCTCATTGAAGATAATTATTTTAAAATTCAACCGCTAAGCGCAAAACAGAAATGAGGAAATTAAAGTCGCAAGGAGCTTTTGTGTTGTAATGAGTCCTCAACAAGTAAGACCCTAAAATGAGTCCAGTTGGCCGGCGCTCATTCCGCAAAATGGAGTCAACGCGAGATTCGAACAGGTCCCGAAAGGATTTCTCCCTGAGAAGAAAATAGATTTAGATTGGGTAGGTATACACAGAATATCACAGAAAGCCCCATTCGCGAACAAAAGCGGACGGGACAGGGTATCCCGCACATGCTTATTCATAAAAGAATCATTTTTCGCATCTGAGTATAGGCAAGGCAAACAACTGGCCAAAACGGCAGCGATAACACTTAATTTTTTTATCCGATTACACTTAATTTTTATATATCCCCAGAGGAAAAACACACTCTCTAGTAAAAAACACCGGAAATGCCAACAAATATGCACAACCAACCCTTATGGTGACATTACTTAAATATACCTTCCAATAAATTGACAAAAGGGACACTTAGAGCGACACAGCATTTTCGCAGTGTAGGCACTCTAAGACTAAAAGGCCCACCATCACTCCTACTAGTCCTCAAGTAAAAGGCCCAAACGTTCTCCCAATAGGGGCTTTCAATTTTTCCGTGGATACCCAGTAGACGGCGTCCGCACGGCCGGGTGATATTTCGCAAAACTACTTGTTGAAGGCTTCCAGCAAAGAAATCCCAAACAGTTTCTGCATCGAGAGCCCCTCTAAGGTTAAGATAAAGTCCATCAGAGTGCGATCTGGGAGAGAAATTCCCTGAAATCCGAAAGCATTTCGGGATATTTCTTCCGGCTCTCTCTCTCTTTCTCTCTACCCTTCGCGCAAAATGTTTGTCTCTCTGCTTTTCCGAGTGTTGTAATACCACTCCTGTGTTGTGTTTTGTTGTGTTGGGTTTTGTCGTTCGATTCCCAGCGGACCTATAAAAGCACACGGGTTTATAATATAACTGGACACTTCCAAAGGTAAAAGGATATATATGGAAGACCTTGGAAGGTTCGAAAGAGACTTCCCTCCATACCAAAGTCGCTAAAGGATTACAAAATAGGAAATCTATACGAAAAAATCTCGTGTTTTTCCATGAGGGTCAGATATTACTGCATTTTATTGCCGTATTTTTCTCATCTTTCCCGATTTTTTTTGCGTCGAAGTGCCGGAAGTCTCGAAGAATTCCTTGGGAATCTGGACAAATCAGAAGTACGGAAACGAACCTCAAAGATGGCTTGTAAACGGGCATAGCTTCTGAACACACTTCTTATCAAAAGTCTTCGAACAAAGGAGTTCATTATTAACTCAGGCGCAATTGAGAATCAATGGCAGCATGCGCCGCAAAAACATCATGACCCTCGTGTGAGGCGTGAAGTTACACCAATACCTGTTGAAATTAGATGGCCCTGTGTAAACCTGTACTTTAAAATATCGCCCGTGTTCGAGGACTTTTATAAGCTCCGTGTACCTGCTTTGTTTACAACATAGCATTTGCTACGAGTTCGATGCCTTCTGTGATGCAAAACAGTGTAACTTTGAACTATCAAAACGCTCAGATTTGACATTTACGTAACTATGGCTGGGTCTTTTTTAGTCAATTTGGAACAATCCAAAACATTAAATTAACATTAACAAAAAAACATTAAATGTCAAACAAGATTTGACATTTAAAAATGGCTGGCTTTGATACAAAAGAACTTGTCAGCACCACCATATCGAAAGATGGATGGAAATGATTTAAGAAGGAAATAACTGCAAAAATTGGATTGCATCTAATAGGTACAATTTGTGATAAAACACGTGGGCGTAAAAATTCCAATGAAATCGACTTATCGACACATAGACTGATAAACCCCTTGTCTGTTATTGACCTCTTGAGCCACTAAAACCCTCTAAAACCCCTCTGAAACCATAAGGCTCTTTAACCCTTCGACTTCTCTCAGTCTCTGTTCTCTCCGGCAAGCAGAGGAAACACTAAAATTTGGTTTCAATCAACATAACAAGAGGATGAAGTTTCGAAATTCACGCTTTGGAAGTTGATGAAATTCAGGGATGTGTCACAAAAGATAGGTACAAAAACTGGAATTTTAAAATTTCTCCTAAATTAAATTTACAGTCATTCGGAATGGATCTTGCTTTGGGGGTAACGCAATTTAGAGGGCTAATGAACATAGAACAAAGGTGCTACTCCTTATTCCACTTGAAGATATGAGCTAAGAATGCTCCCAAGTGTGCTCAGAGTAAATTCAGAATTCTTTCAACAATGAAAACTCGGTCGAAAACTTCATTCTCGGCATAGATATTAAAGTTTTTCTGTGTATTTAAATGGACGAATGTGAAGGTATTCTCAGCTCATATCTTCAAGTGGAATGAGCTGTAGGGGTACAGCGGGTGGTGGATTCAGCGTGACTGATTTCAGCCTTAAATGCAACTTAAGAAGGATGGTTTACTTGTACATTTTCGATGTTGATACCTGCTTTGACCCCCATAAGTAAATGGAGAATTTGAAGAAGCAGTTGTCGGATGCGCATTTCCCAATTTTTTAAAATAGATTTTTTCATTTCCCTTGCCATCCGTGATAATAACAATGAAACGTCACATTATGCCGTAAATGCGTGTGATCGTTAGCAGTCAGGTTTCCACTTCTCCAGTGAAACTCCAGAAAATGCCTGAAACGTGAGCTTGATTCGTTTTACCGCCGTGTTCCAAGAATTTAGTACCGAGGCCTAACAAGCATGCACCAATTTGAGCTTTACAGACGGCGTACTCATTTCAATAAAACTCCGCCGTCACAATAAAATTCCAGGAAACACAAAGAGTTCACCTAGGCAGACAGGAAAGAAGCCTTATTAGTTCGCATTCATGCAATATAGGATGTGCTCCATCTATGGTCTCATTGCAATAATAATAATGATAATAATAATGGCTAGGAAGCACGTTACAGGAGGAAGACCCTAATGCTGCTTTTGTGTCATATTTCTCCCTAATGGCGTCTTATATTTCCTTATTAAATTGGAGGTCGAAGGCAAGGAGAGGGCTTGTTTTAGCATTTCCACGCTCAAAGCAATACCTGCACTAGCAAATTTCTCGACGAATTTTGCTATGTGTGAGAAATTGACCCCTCCCCTCAAATCGGCAAATTAAACCCCCAACAGTCAGCTCCTTTTCTAACAAGTAGTTGTGATTTTGAATGGAGGAAATGACAAATTTCTCGAGGGTGCAATGAAATTTTCCGAAGATGTATGACTGCATCCTTCCAAGGGCACCAGAAAACCCAGGCCCATGCATGTGGCAGAACACTTACTTACTCACCAATCTTGTGGCCCCACGCTATTCGTGAAAAGTGGACCATACCGTAGAGCTAACTTCACACACGCGCTAATAATCCACGTTGTAAATTCTCTCGTGTGGCAAAAGCTTAAGGAATAACAGCAGATATTCGTGGTTATTGCCAGAAAGCTTCGGAGCATTACATTTCGTTATTTTTGTAATTCTTCGCTCGTTTTCTTATTACGAATGGTCTTGCAGGCTGCGGAATTTAATTAAACTGCTGCTATAGAAGCTTCACGGCTGGAAACGGTCGGATAAGCCTCAATTGGAGTGTAACACGATTGTTGCAAATCGAAAACGAAAATTGTTTTCGCAGATTGTTTTCCTTGTCATCTACGTTTACGTTTTATTCGTACCTGCATTTGCCATTCAAGGAGGAATTTGATTCGAATGAATAGGGGTATGTACGCCTTTTCATGAGCTCCAACTAGTCTCAACACTGAAAGCGCTTCATGATCATCCAATTCTAGCAAAAACAGAGAAACTTTTATTTCTCTGCATAACTGTGGCACAGGTATAGGTACTACTTTTATCCTTGAATTGTAAAAAATAAAAAATTATCTCTCTCAGTCTATCTCTCTCTCTCACTTACTTCTCTCTCTCTCTCTCTCTCTCTCTCTCTCTCTCTCTCTCTCTCTCTCTCTCTCTCTCTCTCCCTCATCTCTCTCACTCTATCGGAACCGATTCTTGGAACACAAATCCAAATTTGGGGTGTTCCAAATCGCATATCTGTTCTAAATTTGTGACAGTAAAATGGTGTTCCGTCAGGTGTTTCAAAATGTGTTCCGAAAAGAACACCCCCATCTAAGCCTATGATAAAAATGGTGTTCCGAAAGTGCTCCATACCGAAACCTCAGATTTGGAGTGTACACGGCAAAATTTCAGGAACTTTGACGTTTCACATTTACATCCACCTTTCCCTTCAATCTGAAGAATACAAGAAAAAAGAAAGTGAAAGTGTTCGAAAAAGGAAAACTCTGTTTCAAATTATGCGTATTATAGATCATGTGATTGTGAACATGATCTCATAACATGATACAGAACATGAGAATATGATATCAGAACATGAAAACACGATATCAAAACAACCGAGTTAGCAGACATTCTCAACATTATCGTTTGTTTCACAGAAGAATTATGTACTCCATAAGAGAAATTGCATCAAACCTTTCTGCGCTGAGGAATAAAAAAACTTTTTCCGTTATTTTTAGAACCCCTTTGTATATAAAATTCATTCAACATACATACGGTTTTCCTCTTACCGGTTATACATTATCAGTTAAGAAAAGAAAAAGCATGAGGAAAATGGAACGCAATAACACAATGCGAAACTCATTGAAATAAGAAAAGAAAAAAACAGATTACGATTTCTATCGATTTATTGGTCGAGTTTGTTTTCGAAAGGCTATACTGCTGTGCTCTGCTGCGGTTGCATGGGATGTTCAAGTGAGCTTCTATATAGCTATGGGATGGTTTCTAGAAGGAAAACCCACTGCAACGATTGTTTCCATAGTGAAATGAAAGCACAATAACGAAAGGTCGTCCAGGCACATCGATGTATGGAAGTTTATTCCACATATGGAAAAGTCAGAGGCATTCATGACGCAGCCCTCTTCTCGTAATTGCTTTGTTGCTGCTATATCGAGAGAGATTGCTTTGTTGGATGACATAGACGCATGTCGCCATTGACGAACCAAAGTGTGCCGTCGCGCGACTTGACTCCCATCAACCGATGACTGCTGTGCAATTTCGCGTCAACGAAATTGAGCACATTTTCATCATCATCATCATCAACCGCCATCTGAGCTGACAGCCATACGGCCGGTGGCTCGGCGAGGAGGGCCACTCTGGCTGACAGCCATTGCCTCAACCATTTTACCTCAACCTGTCAGCCATTGTCCGACTCTCAACACAATAACATTAACATAACACTCACAACTTGTGACACACGCACAACTTAAGACACACTCTCTGCCACAAGTGCAGAAAACTTTGCTAATATCTATCTTGTCTTATCTAACTATCTATATGTATCTAATTTTTTTTTTTTTTTAGCATGCAGTCATGCACAAAAGGTTAAACGTTCAGGAAAAGTCAAAACTGCATCCGAGCCTGAAATGGACAAAAGAAAATAAAACCTGAAATGACAAAAATAAAACAAAATTAAACCTGAAATGAATAAATTAAGACCTGAAACGAAAAGAAGATGAGATCTAAAAAGGCAAAATGGTTAACCTTCGAGTATATAGAACAGTCAAAGTTTCATAAGGCATGAAAATCGTTACGAAAAGCAGGCAAATGAAGTGAAACGTAGAAGTAAACGATAGGAATGAACTCCTGGGAATTTGTTAAATCAATGAATCAATCTGCTCGAATGACAAAATGAAAGCAATAAACAACGCCTTAACATGAATACAGGTTCTTTTGAAACCAAGCCTTGGATGATGCTTTACCGGAATGGTATAATTCACTCATTAAGTCCCGAGGCAGAGAATTCCAGTCACGGATAGTGCGAGGAATAAAAGAATAATGGCATACACCCTTGTTACAGCTTATTTGCTGGATTTTCATTCTATGATCCCATCGAGAAGTATAATTTGGAGGCTGTATAGAAGATCTCAAGTCAGTTAGGAAAGAACATGAACTAGAATAGATGTGAGAAAGCAAGGCAAGCCTCGAGCATTTGCGTCTTCCAGCAAGAGAACACCATCCTAGGTCTTTAATCATAGCGGAGGGGCTATCAAATCTTGCAAATCGATTAGTTACAAATCTCGCCGCTTTCCTCTGGATGGCTTCTACGGCTTCAACTTCGCACAGCTTAAAAGGGTCCCAAACAGCCGAAGAATACTCGAGAAGTGGTCTAACAAGGGAAAAATATGCGGCGGATTTAGTGTCACTCGTTCCATGCTTTAGAGTCCTCCTCACTAGGTACAGCATACGATTAGCCTTGCTAATAACTGAGGAAACATGCTTACCCCAGCTTAAGTTTCTTGAAAAGGTCAAGCCGAGATATTTGTATTCGTTCACGGAATTTAAGACACCAGAACTCAGAGTGTACTGGAAATGAACATGAGACAACTTTGATGTGACTGGAAGGAGGGCACACTTGTCAAAATTTAGCTGCATCTGGTTTGTTTTACACCAAGATTCGATTTGCCTAAGATCCGACTGCAATAGTTCTCTGTCTCCAGCCTCACGGACGATTTTGTAAATTAGACAATCATCGGCAAATAAACGCACATTACAAGACAAGTTTGAAGCAATGTCGTTGATGTAGACAAGAAATAAAATTGGACCAAGTACACTTCCTTGAGGAACGCCAGACGTTACGGGAATAACGTCGGAAGACACACCCTCTAGTACAACTGATTGCTGCCGAGAGGTCAAGAAAGACCGCAAGACGTCTAGAAATCTGCCACCTACCCCGAGTGCTGCCAATTTCGAGAGGAGTCGCTGGTGGGGTACCCTATCAAAGGCTTTCGAGAAATCAAGAAATATCAGATCGACATCGAGGCTCGAGTCAGCGGCTCTAGAAATCTCTTGGAACACTCTCGCTAACTGCATTTCACAGGATCTTCCCTTGCGGAAGCCAAATTGGACGTTTTATTTGATTGTCGTTTACATTGGTGTAGTATTCGTTAGTGTTGCTTTATGTAAGATTTTCTTGTCTTGTACCATGTATGATAAGGGGAAATCCCCTCAAATACAGTCAATTCATTCATTCAAATTGATATTTAATGAGATAATCATTCACTTCTAGAAAGGAAGTCAGTGTAGAGCACAATATAATATGTTCAAACAATTTGGAGCAAACACTGGTCAAGGAGATTGGACGATAGTTGGATGGGTCAGATCTTGAGCCGGACTTAAATATTGGCGTTACGTTCGCAATTTTCCAATCACTGGGGATGGCGCCCTGAGAAATGCAACGTGTGTACAGGAGCTCTAAAAAGGAAGCAAATTCATTAGGTGCAGTCCTGAGAAATTTTGCGGAGATAGCATCTGGACCGGGTGACTTGTTGGGATTGAGGTCATTGATAAGAGATATAATTCCTGCTTTAGAAATGTGGACGTCAAGGAGAGCAGGTGACTCGGAAGAAAAAGGCCTTATGTCTTCTCGGGAAAGCGCTATATCCTCATCCGTGAATACGGAGGCAAAGAATTGATTGAGAACGTTGGCTTTCTGCGCAGGCTCACAAGCAACGGTATCGTGGGTCTTCAGAGCAGGGATCGAAGAGGAGGCACCCTTGGTCTTATATTTTAAATAACTGAAAAACTTCTTTGGTCTGTGCTTCAATTCCTCCGGGATGGAGCTTACCATTCGTCGGACTTGCATGCAATGTTTTCGCACTTTCTAACCTCACAGTTTTGGAGTACAGCTTTTTGTTTAATGGTGGCATATAAAAAACTATTCAATGCATTCATATTCCTGAATGAAATTGAGTCATTTCTTATCCTCGCCTTTCATAAGCATGCACAGGAAAACTGAACAATCACCCATGCAATATGCTCAGGCAGTTCCGCATTCACGTATGATCAAGACAATCATGATCATCCCCACCCCCAACTTCCTGCGTTGGACACGCCTCAACGAGAATACAGTTATCATGGTGCTGACTTTCAAGGGTGTGGAATTATTATCTGTCCAGTTTTCTCGATAAGCCATCGTAAGCTCTTTGCAGCACCGATCGTTGGCCTTCGTAAATGACGTGCAGCGGAAACCAGATTGTGGTGAGAAAATGGATGGGTTTCAATCTAAGCGAATGGTTTTGGGGCGCACTGAGATGTGCTGTGGAAAATTTGCGAATAAACAACAGTAAATAAATGCGAACCTATATAAAAGATATAGGGCGTCGCAGTTCACAGGAAAAGTCTAATAAATCAGGGAAAAGGTCAATTTCTGCGTGTTGGACGCGACAGCCTAAAATTCGATACCTTGATAGTTCGAGAGTCCAGTGGCACGAACACAAAATATTGGCTCTGAATGCCGAATGGTTGATTTTCGATTCAGGATTGTTATTCCACACAGCGTAAAGAGTCCGTCGCAAATCTCTTTCCCTGTCAATGAACACCATTCTAGGCCCATGAAGTTTTTCTAGATAATCAAGATGTGTCCGATAGTTTTCAACTCCAAAAGTGAATGATGCCTGCTCTCCCAACTTCGTCACGCATAGTGAGAAAGCAACAAGGCCGGATGGTGGAGTCTAAAGATTGCTTTAATTGTACGAGTAAATATCAAACCGGTAACTTTAAAAAGTTTGGTTCTTTTCTTTCTTCAAATGCGATATTACGAGGCCACGATTGTGAGTATTATTGGCGGAAGCAAGATATTCAGATTTTCAAAAATTTGGAGATATCATCATAAAGTTTAAAGTAACTTTTTTGAAAATTACAATTTATGACCACATGATTTTTGACCCTAACTTCTGTGACTATTAATTCTGTAATTTTTAGTTTAATTTTTGTTTAAATTAGCTTTTAAGCCTTGTTATATGGATAGCTAAGCAGCAAACTTTCCCTCCACAGGCGTCCAAAACCGCTATGGTTGGCACAGTCCCACATTTTCAAACTATACCAGCGGCCTGAAACCTCAGTCAGAGCTGTCCGAAACTCCAAGCATAGTCCGAAGAAAGTGTTGCGGCCCAAAAGAGCGAATTCTTTTCAGATGAAACGGAAATATCGCACAAAGGAAAGACGCAATGGCTGAACAAATGCGCACGATAGCATTCTTCAACCAACCAGCACAGACGTGGGTTTCACGTGAGTTTTCTTGGGTCGCGGCATCCTTTGAGGTTTAAACGAGACGAGCAGGCAGTGCTACCAAACTTTCCAAAATTTCGGTAGTGTTTTACTGAGCTCGCTTTGAAACGCGAGTAGTGTTTCAGGCGTGGAAGTTTGATTTTGTGTCAAAACTTTAAATGCCAACATCTCTTCTTCGTCACCACCATAGTGCGCAGCAGGGTATTTACTCCGCCTTATAGCCATTTGGAGGTGTTGTACAAACGTTTTCCATCTTGTGAGATCGTCAAACTGCGGCAAAGGGCCAGGTTGACTATAGCACAAGATGGGCAACAGTATTGCCTGCTCTTTTGAGGAATTGTTTTCGAAGCACGCACGCAGCGCATGATTAAGATGGCTATTAAAAATAAAGACAAGCGATTAAAGAATTTGATTAGCCTTGCACTATTTAGGGTTAGGCGTTTTGGCAATAAACAATGAAGAAAATTGCCCTCGGCTCGCCTTTACCGCCTCGGCGAATAACCGGTTTGCCAGATGTTTTTAATGTGAAGGGGCGCCTTTATTTCCCGCCACGCGGGCCTGCTGGACGTGTTTTATCGATTCGGGCTGGTGCGCTCCGACATGCGAAAGTACGATATTATCTGAAAAGAAGCACGTCCGAAATTGAGCCTGCAACTCTCAAGGAAACAAGCAACAGACGTAAGGAGTCAAACCACAGTTCTTTTAGACACAGTGGGACAATTCAATCAATCAAATCGTTTTATTCTTTGGAGTTTCCTCCTATCGAATACGAATACATACAGACAGCAACACGAACAAATATAAAGAAAACGCAGAAACAAAGAAATACACTTCGGTGGCAGAAAAGCAAAGAACATAGAATGAATCAAATGATCAAATAGTGATTGTCCTACCAAAAGAAGATGGCGAAAATGTACCGAACAACAATACTAAACGCTCACCACCCCGTTGGAGGAATTTCCTAGCCGTCTCTGCAGAATAGGGATGCTCAGGGGAAGATGAAATGTTTCCGCATAGGCAAAGAATTCCATTCTTTAATGGTCCTGCCAAGGAATGAGAACTTGCCGATATCCTTTTTGAAACCCCAATGCCGAAGCTTGTAAACATGGTCTCTATAGGAATAAAATGACGGCAAGTCAAGAAGCTGTAACATGCTTCCCCACCCCCGACATTTCCGAGGATTTGAAAGAGGCAAATAAGACGGGCTGTCTTTCTCCTTTCCGAAAGTGAATTCCAACCAAGCCTTTTTATCATGTCACTCACACTGCTTCTTTGCCTATAATCACCAATTACAAAGCGAGCGGCCTTACGCTGAACTTTTTCAAGCAATGAAATGAGACTAATCAACCAAGGATCCCATGCTGGAGCGGCGTATTCAAGAATTGGCCTCACTAGACCAAAGTAAGCAAGCTCACGAATTTTAGGAGGACATTTCCTGTAGTTTCGTTTGACAAAATAAAGTGCTCTATTGGCCTTGGAAGCAATCATGCTCGTGTGAAGAGTCCAGTCCAGTTTGCTGGAAAACTTCACTCCAAGGTAGGTAATTTCACCTGAAATGGACAGTGTCCTCCCACCAAGTTGGTACTGGAAAGGAATATTTGAAATCTTTGCAGAAAAACGGATAAAATAACATTTATCTAGATTCAATGACATAGCAGATTGCTCACACCATGCCTGAATAAGAGAAAGGTCATCCTGCAGTACACTGCACTCACTCATGCCCAGTTTTTCCAACACGGGTCAAAATTGATCAGAGTTTAAACTGAGTTTAAACCTAGATCATTTCATTTTTTGGTTCTTTTGGCTGTTGATCGCCGATCATCTCTGCCCGCTGATCTCGGATCAAAATTTGATCCGAGATCAGGTGTTTTGTCCATCGAGTTCGAGTCAACTTTTGATCGGCGATCAAAATGCCCTGATCTCGGATCATCTTTGATCGGCCAAAATTGGGCGATCAATTTTCTGATCTCGGATCATCTCTTTGGTCTCGTCTTTTCTTTTTTTCTGCGAGGTGTCATTTTCATTTTCGTGGGATGTCGTTTCAATATTCAGATTTATTTATTTATTCGCACGGTCGCAAGTTGGCAGCGAATGCACACAACGCAATCAGACAAGCAGCAACAATAGATTTCAAACGAGTTTTGTGTTGTGAACGATCAAACTAAAGTTTGTTATGAAGTCTACAGGTATCAAATGTGATTAACGGCAACACAAAGTTTAGTTATTTTGCAAGTTATTTTTCGTTAAATCACTGGTGTCTATGCCTTCTTCTTTATTCTTTTTGATTGTGATCAGTTCTGCCTTATCGGCGTAGTAACGTGATAACGTATAGTAACGCATCTCTGGTGTGGTGATGAGTAACACACTTGAACGGTGCGGCATTGTACCCCAATTCCACTCGCAACCATCGCAGCTTCCACGCTTGGGGCACTTTCGCCGAAAGGAATTTCGCAAAACGAAACTCGCCGAAAGATATTCGCCAAAAGGAATTTAGCAACTGGTTTTTTTTGCAACGAGGTGTTTCGCAAATGGTATTTTGGCAACTTGTATTTTCGCAACGAGGACTCTTGCAACTGATGGTTTTGCCGAACGGAAATTCGCCGAAAGGAATTTCGCAACTGGTTTTTTGGCAACGGGGAATTTCGCAAATGGTATTTTGGCACCTATTTTCGCTTTTGCCGAACTTTTGCCGAACGTAATTCTGCAATTTGCCGAACGTAATTCCACAACTCGTACTTCTGCAATTCATATGCTGGAACAAGGACTCCTCTTCTGCGAGTCTGGTGTAACGAAATTCTTTTCGCCGAAAGTGGAGTTTACCAAATACAAAGGCCAGTGTTTGAAGTGTTCCATAGAAAAAGAGCCGGTGAGCATTTTCCCAAAGAGGGCACATAATCTATGGGCGTGGCCCAGTCGGGGGCTCTGGGGTGCCGTCTCCCCAGTATTATAGGAGTTTGAGGCGGATCAGCGGGGTTGCAAGGGGCAGAGATCCTGGCGGGAAGGTAGAAACTGAGGATGGTGCCGCACCATTGCCGCCTGAACTATTCCGCCAATGAATACAATGGGCCGATTTTTTAAACGAAGCCCATCTTTTAGGCCGCGAATTATTTTCTTTTTGTGTACAAAATTGCATTTAAAAAGAAAATAATCCGCGGCCTAAAAGATGGGCTTCGTTTAAAAAATCGGCCCAATAGTAGGACACAGGGAAAGACAGAGGAGCTTACGTGAAAGTGGACATTTCGATTGGCAAAAGCTTACCTTGTCTATGATTTAACGGTGCAGAATTATTGTCGCAAATTTAGTGTCCTTCTGTAGGAGGCCATTCCACAAATTTGTGAGTTTATTCAATGCAGTTCCTTGATTGATAATCGGATCCAATTAGGTACCTAGGGCCTACTTGGTTTGTGTAATGTGTAAAAATTATAATGGCAGAGAATCAAACAGTCAGATCGAAATTTTTCGATCCATGACCAGTCAGATCGAAATTTTTGGAAATACGTAAGATCCCTTAAACAGGGAAGTAGAATTTCCTCCTTGACTGGTCATGATGGAACTCTTGTTACGAGTGACGAGGGAATTGCCAACGAACTAAACAACTACTTCACTAGCGTTTTCGCCAAGAGAAATCCCGGCCAATATGCGCAGATTGCTGAAAATGATGTCGCGTACCCCCTTCCCCACATTGAGGTGGCTGGTGTTAAAAAACTTTTGGCAAAAATACATCCGAAAAAAGCCATGGGTCCTGATGGCCTACCTGGGCGTCTTCTTAAACACCTTAATCCTGCCCTAAGCATTATTCTCACTCCCTTCTTCTCTTGCATTCTTAAGAACGGGGAACTCCCGCTTGACTGGAAGAAAGCATTTGTCACTCCAATACGCAAAAAGGGATTACCGCCAAACAAACCAGACAGTTATCGACCCATTTCCCTCACTTGTATTTGTTCCAAAATTTTCGAACAAATTTTGGCTTGTTTTATGCGTCAATTTTTGTCCGAAAATAATACCCTGCACCCCAACCAGTTTGGTTTTCGAGAAAGAATGTCCTGCGAGACTCAGGTGCTCCTTCTAGCTGATGAGATTGGCAGGAATATGGAAGCTCGTAACTGTACACATGCTATTTTCATCGATTTTAAGAAGGCTTTTGACCTTGTACCGCACGACAAACTTGTGAGCAAAATCTTTGACTTGGGCTTTCCACCTTTTTTTGTGAAACTACTAGCGAACTTTTTGGATGATCGATCCCAAGCGGTCAAAATTGCAGGCGCAGTATCATCTGATTCATACGTTTCCTCTGGTGTCCCGCAAGGGACTGTCCTTGGCCCAATTGCCTTTCTGGTTTATATTAACGATTTAGCAGAAAATCTCACTTCTTGTGTTCGCTTGTTTGCCGACGACGTCGTACTCTATAGAGTAGTTAACTCACCCGACGACTCCGATGCTCTCCAAACCGATCTCAACCAGGTCTCTCGTTGGTGTGACGTATGGGGAATGCAGATCAGCACCACGAAAACCAAAGCAATGATATTTTCCCGAACCCCTAACATAACTCCTGATCTCTCTTATACAATAGATGGCCATCCGATCGAAACTGTCACCCATTTTAAGTATTTAGGGGTTTTCTTTTCCTCCAATCTGTCTTGGAAACACCATATAACTTTCACTTGTGAGAAAGCTAGTTGCACCCTTCGCTTCATATCCAGAAATATGCGACATGCTTCCAGAACAGCCAAACTCAAAGCCTACTATTCGCTAGTGCTCCCAATTCTGGAGTATGCTTGTGCTGTCTGGGACCCCATTACTCAGTGTGATATTTCAAAAATCGAGATGATCCAGAGAAGAGCTGCTCGTATAATAACTGGATCATTTTCACGCGATATTAGCGTCTCCGCTCTATTGAAGGACCTTGGCTTAGTTTCACTGGCATCGCGGAGGAGAGACCGCAGGATAAAACTTTTCAGCGATATTTTTACCCATTCCTACAACTTCTCCATGCCATCTTGCTATGCATTGAAACCCAACCAGCGCAGAACAGACAATGGGCTTTCCTTCGCAGCTCCCTTTTGTACCTCGAATCAACTTTTCAATTCCTTTTTCCATCGCACTATACGCGATTGGAATGCACTGCCTGCTTCCTCACCCATCATTCGGAGAACGTCTGCGTCCCTTGGCGTCACACCAACGTAATGCATCTTCTATCCCTCCTTCCCATTTTCATTCGATCGTTTTTGACTTCTCGTTTTTAACTTTTCTTTGACTAACATTGTTTTTAACTGTATTGACTCGGAACTTTGTTCCACGTCTGCTGCCATATAAGTTTGTAGCAGTATTGTGACAATAATAATAATAATAATAATAAATAAAACAGAAGTCAAACAAAGCAAGCCATTCTTTGAATCCCATCAAGAGGCTCGATAAGCGTTGTTCCAAAATATTTTCCAGTCCCCACAAAAATGTCGATATTTTTAGATGAACTCCGCCTCACCATCCGACACCCCGCGCAAAAGCCGTCAGCTGTCGCTCAATCCTGCAGGCTGCGGGACAATGTTGAACTGCTCAAGCCATGCAAGGGTTGGTATTTGTGGCCGCCAACCCTTTGCCCTCCTTTAAATTTTATATCAATGCTGACATCGGTTCACCAGTCGGACACAATCACACAAAGGCTTCTCCGTGCAAAAAAACTGCAAATAGTTCATTTATGTTTCGTATTTGTGCCACATTGTTCCTTTTGCTGCCCGCCGTCAAATCTTCGGTGATCGGGAAATCGAGTCCGAAATGAAAGCCCTCAGGGGATTCTGCGGGGATGAGTCATACCAGCGCATCACAACTCTTGTGCATCTCACTATGGAGAGGCAGCGCTTGCTTGTTGAAAAAAAAAACAGTTGCAAATTTCCTTTCGGCGAAAGTGCCAGTTGCGAGCGTGTCAGTTGCGAAAAAAGCAGTTGCCAGTTTCTCAGTTGTGAAAAACCAGTTGTGAGTTTCCTTGTTGCAGAAAAAACCAGCTGCGAATTTCCTTTTGGCGAAAGTGCCTGTTGCGAGCCTGTCCGTTGCCAAAATACCATTTGCAAGTGTGTTCGTTGTCAAAAAACCAGTTGCGAGTTTCCTCTCGGCGAAGTTCCTTTCTGCGAGAGTGGCTTTGCGAAATTCCTTTCGGCGAGTGGAGTTTACCGCGGTAAACTTTGGGATGAATGCTGCCCAGCAATGGAAAAGCAATAGCGTTGTGCATAGAAATTAAAGCATCACAAAACCATCAAATTGGCTGCTGAGTTGAAGCTGATTGTGTGAATGCCATTTGGGAGATGGTGAAGGTATTATTTTCGTACAATCAGCGGAAAAATTTCGAAAGCTTTGATTCAGTTCAAAAACCCGCAATTGACGTTGCCATGGAAACCGTTTTATTTGTTTTGCGCCTGACGAAAGATACCAGAATAAAACCAAAATGAGCAATCGAATTCATTTTATTTTTGAAGCGAGTTTGCGACCATTTTCCGTGACCATTTCTATATTTTTTCGCAATGGTGAGTTGCAAGATGATTAAAATGATCAAATTATGAGCTTTATCCATTCCCAAGAGGATAAATTCGGCAGCTTTGAAGCGCAAAAGTGCATCTTCAGAGGAGGGATCACAGTGGTAAGAAAGCCCATATTTTTCATGAATTCTCCCATTTTTCGGGCAAACTACTTGTCTTTGTCAGGAAACCTGTTTAAAAAAATTAATTTATTGCTACATGGAACATTACTCGCAAAAAGCAGCCGAATTGCCAGGGCGATATACTTCAGATTTGCATGAAAACCCCCGGACGTTGGGTGAGAATATACACAGCATTTCACCTTTCGCTAGAACATTCTATCACAAAAAAAAGGAAAAATTGCAAGAAACATTCAAACGTAAGTGCCTGAACTCTCTATGAGATGTAAAATGATGACGAGTGGCTGTTCAGAACCATAAAATGCCACCCATTTGAGTGGAGAAGTGAAATAAATGTTGAAGAGTTTCCAGGATCAAATATGGCGGCCGAATTGAAAAGAGCGGATCAAAAATGATCTCCGATCAGTTGAACCGAGATCATCTCCACCTCAAATGGACACACAAAGATAATCTCAGATCATGATCCAGTTCAAATAATGATCTACGATCAGTTGATCTCAGTTTAAACCTAGATTTGATCCGTGTTGGAAAAACTGGGCATCAGAGTTGATATTTCAGAGTACACAATGCAGTCATCGGCGAACAACCGAATTCGTGACCGCACTTGCTGATCCAGGTCAATTCTCGTATTGCGAAATCTAAGAGGGACATGAAATTCCGGCGTTTCCTGTCGACCATCTTGAAAAAATGTGGGCCTTTTGAAATGTGTGTCATGAGTACGAAAGTGCATGAAAAAAGGGATAAATTTTCGAATTGACTAGAAAAATAAGTTCGACTTTTTCCATTTGGCGGTTTCAAGTGAAAATGTTCTCAAATGCTTAAAAGTCACCTCCAATCACGCAACAATGAAACCCGATCGAAAACTGTCGACTGATGAGCATAGAAATCGACGTTTATCTGCATATTTGAATGGAGGAGTGTGAAGCATTACTCGGTTTATTGTCTTCAATTATAATGTGCACTGTCAAACGTCATTCATTTTATCAATTTCGCACTGAAGCCCTTCCCATCCAAATTCCAATAACCATTCACTTAGCCGCAAGTTCAGATCTCAAAACCTCAAATCAGGAAACAACACTTCCCAGAATGGCCGGAACAGCGTTCCAATTGCAGTGATGCGAATCACAATTTAAAAGAATCTTTTGATGCAGGTACCGATTTTCATTCAAATCTCAATATTTGGACCATTTAAAATTTTGGCGTTATGAGTTTTGTTCCTTGCTTACCCCATTAAAATGGGGTGAGCAAGGAGTTTGTGAAAATTTGTGGCAGTGAGTAAGAGCCGAAGAGTTGTCACGGTCGAGGATCTGAAAAACGCAAGTTCGAAAATTTGCAGGCTATGTGTGAGATTCTTTGCCTCAGTTGTTCATGATCATTTTCCACAGTCTTATTTTTGCCTGTTCCCAGTTCATTTTGTGGCAGTATTTCATTGATGGCTTTTTTGTTGCGTTGGCTTTCGCAAGTTCTTCCCCCGACAAATTTTTATCGAATCTTTCAGTTCCGATGATTTTCACCAGCTCGACAGAAAGAGCAGAGGAGTTTCGGTTATTTCGAGGGCAAACATTTGAGATCATCAAATACAACCGGCCTTGTTCCTCATTGTCGCACAAGTAAGTTCTTCTGCAAAGAAGAGATTAAGGAGAACAAAAAATAAATAAACTTCTGACGCAACAGTTAAATGGGAAAACCATAAGTGTTAGCATAAAGTCTTTCATTTAAAGTACTATGCTGTATGCGCGTCGTCAGACATTGGGTTTTTTAAAAAAAAATTATTTCAAAAAATTTCATTTCAAATTTCATTTCAATTTCAATTTTCACAGAAAAATTTCGTTTCAAAAAAAATTCGTTCTGAATAAAAATGTGGACAGTGGTCACCAAAGCGGAAAAAGAAGACGCTTTACAAAAGCACAAAAAATCTATTTGCCCGCACGATTAGCTCGAATACACACAGGTACCTACGGTTTAAATTTCATCTTACCTTTTGTTGGGCAACCTGTTAGGTACCCAGTGCGATATTCATGTCATGAAACAACTTAAATGCATGAGTTACCAAAACTGCTTAAGTCTAAGGCAGATTCACCGGATTCATCGTTCTTAATAATTTTGCTCGTATTTTTTTGTTCAATTCCCGACACAAAAAGTAAAGTTTGCCCCACACGAATTTTCTGGCGTATGCAACCCGACTAATCGACGGTGATGCGTGGGGTATGTGGTCAGAACGCCGTTTTGAAGTCGCGGATTTGTGTCTTTATTTTTATTTTCGGATATGCAATGGTTTTCAATACAGCGAGCATTTAAGATTATTCAATTACAAGCAGATTACATGTATTCAGCTACAGCCGAGCAGCCTTGCTTTGAACTTTAAGTGAGGATATGTGATTTATCCTGTACAGAGTTATTGGCTTTAAGGTTCTGATTTCAAGACCCATGAATGCCGTCGCATGCCATCGCCTTGGTGATTTTACTGTTACACATGTTTTGCTTGTTAATGGATGAATCATAAGAAGACTCCGGGATGCCAGTTTACAAGCCCTGCCGCGACTTTAGATGGCAGGTCGGGGCCGCAAGCGGGCATTGATTTTTTCGAGAGGTGACAGGGTTAGGTCAGGTTCAGATAGCTTTAGGTAAGATAAAATCAATATTTTTTCTTGCGGGTGAAGGGCCCCAATCGAGCATTCTTGCATAAAACGCTCTTTGCCATCGAAAGTCGCGGCAGGGTTTGTAAAATTGCCTCCGGGATAGAACGCGCTGGTTCACATCTGTTATAAATCAATGATCGCGCAGAACCTGTCACCATGTACAAAAAAACTTCGAAGGAGAAAATGTAATTTTTTCTGTAACCCACGAAGTGAAAGTATCAGAGAACAATGAAGATTGACTACTTGTACAAGCGTGAGTTATCCATAAGATGTGGTGATCAAAAGTTTTTTTCGAAAGTGTCTGAAAACTTTCTTGCAAATTCTGACATGCATTGCAAGTAGCCTAACGGTGCCTATATAGGCACAGGATTTTCCTAAAGTACCCAACAGCAAAGTGTGAGCTTAAGAACATGCTGGCAGATATCCAAAGTTTCCGCATATATGTGGAAGTCGCAAATGGGAAAGCGACCTTCTGAGGTGATATTGGACACGCATCCTTCATTGGCCGTGATCATCTTCAGCCTTCATGATCTGGTACTCTCACGGACAAAACGATTTTCCCTGCTTTGGAGAATATAGTGGGCTGGAGAGTGCATGCAGTTCTTAAAAAGTCACCGTGTAGGTATATGAAGAACTCTAAACTGTCAGCTATCGAAAATCATAAAAATATAATAAGCAATCATGTTATTTCCTTTCCGGATTATGCATCGTCTCAGAACTCGAAACATCTGACAGCTCCAATACATATACAAAACGAACACGGCAACAGCAGCAACTTCCCCTTCCGCGACGAGGAAATACAATAAACTTTCCACCCAAACGTAGGCCAATTCGGGTGCAGGAAGCGTTAGAGGCACAGCAGTATGTTTCTCCTCAGCAGCTGAAAACATATCCTTTTTACTGCTACACGACTGAAGAGATGAAACATTTTTTCTGCCTGGATAAATATTTGAATTATTTTTGTTCATTGAAGTTTGAAAAAGTTTTCAGGGGGAAATTGCAGAAATTACCTTTTCTGCTCCGATGAGTACGTCAAAGCAGCTAAACGTAAACATCCTCGACGGAGAAGAGACCTTTGGAGAGATAAAAACATGTATTTTGATGGTAAACTTTAGTCGTTTAACCGCACAGTCACGAACACTGGTATACAACGCATGACGCATGTATAGTGCCGGCGGAATTAATGTACTCTTGCATGCAAAAAATTGCGACTATTCAGATTTTTAGTAAATACCCATATGCTGCAGAAACTAGAGATCCTCTTCAACGAGCGAGATCAAAATCTGACACATGTAGAAAGCCTTGTTGCAATCTGACGCTTTAATTTCTACCGCCTGCGGAAGTGTAAAACGAAAGAAGGAGAAGTTTCGGGGGCAACAGTTAAATGGGAAAAACACATGAACAAGTGCATTAATTCCGCCGCAATTATACTCGAGTACAGTTTAAAATGTCAGGCACTTCTCGTACGAAATTGTCTACCAGCTGTCAGAAAGGTAAAATTATTGTGAGAGAATCACAAGGACCAATTTCTCATTAACATTTTTGTGGCCCAGGTGATCTTTACATGGAGGTCTCTTACCGAACTTCTTGGAAATTTTGGAAAGATCTTAATGCATGCAGCGTATTCAATAAACGAATGCTTGTGCAACATTCAGATTCGCCAATTATTCCTGCGACGAAAAGAAGGCTGCCCCCTGCTTCAGCTTACGAAACGTG
>JASGXE010003902.1:0-34120 GCA_030068105.1 Sinentomon sp. SZTP_YWyxl
TTTTGCAACAACTTCGGAAACGCATCACTGCCGGGCTTGCTAAAGGGGGGCTGGCGTGCGCACGTCGTGCGACCAGAATCGGACGAAAACGGCTCCGATGGGGTGCAGAGGTGATTCAGCTCCCTCCCAACCCTCCCTTGGTGGGAAACACACGGCCGTATTCCCCATTGCAACTCACCCTCAGGTGCCACTCAATAACCAATTCAACAGAGGGATGCATTTTTCCAACAATGCAACAGGAATAAGCGTTGTGCATAGAAATGAAATTTTCACAGCACAAATCTGTCCATTGAATTGGTTATTGAGTGGCATCTGAGGGTGAGTTGCAATGGGGAATACGGCCAACAGGGTTCAAAAGTTGTAAAGACCTCTCTCTCTGATGCCCAGTTGCACCAACAAGGCTCAAGCTTTGATCTAGGATCAAACACTGATCCGAGATCAAGCATAGGGTTTGAACCAAGGTTAATAGAATAATCAATAGGTTTGAACATCGTCTGATCCAGGATCAGAGTTTGATCCGAGATCAAATCTTGATCCACCGTTTGTGCAACTGGGCATAAGATACTGCATGGCGAATCGAAAAATGAACTAAAATCCTATTGTCGTATTGTTCAGCAATGCAGCGGACAATGTAGCGTCGAACAACATGGGGATGCGCCCACACAACGCACTCAAATGGAACAACAATGCAACTTTGCAAAAATTCAACTTTGCAATAGAAACAAAAGTTTCTAATTTTTAACTTTTGCCGCAATGCGGCACTTTATTTCTGCTTGTATAACGGAGGCAACAGTTAAATGGAAAAAACCGGCTATATGTGGATACTTTAAATATCTTTCCCCCTGTCATGCACAGGCGCCAATTTGGCAAAAGGCGATGTGGATATTATATGGCATGGGGGTATAGTGGCGACTAAATTACCCTTCCCATGGGCTGTAAAAATTGCGTCTGATCAGATTCTAGGAAAAACTAAATGCTGGAGAAATTAAAGATCCTCTTTACAAGCGAGGTCAAAATCGACATCTCTTGAGCCGCGTCAGAATGGACAGATTTTTGTGGGAAGACTTTTTCAGATAGTCTGTCCAAAACAGAATGTCACTTGCAACAATGTGCAATGGAGAACATTGGAGCATTGATCATTGCACATTGTTGCGAGTGACAATCTGTTTTGGACAGACGATCTGAAAAATCTGCCGACAAAAATCTGTCCATTCTGACGCACGCGGCTTTGGATGCTTTGGATGCCTTGTTCTGGCACTTTAATGCCTTGTATCTGGCACTTTAATTTCTACTGCCTGGATAAGAGTAAAAAGAAAGAAAGAAAGTTGCGGAGGCAACAGTTCAATGGGATAAACACATGTTGGGAACACAAATGCCGTCACCACTTCAGCGAGAAAAGCAATTATTGTTTCGGGGTGCCCATCAAAACATGACGTTGTGAATGTACCCCGAACATCCGAGCAAACTTGCTTTGCTTCCGTGTTCTGCGGGTTGCATTCTTCACGGATGATGGGCTGCAATGAGTTTCCTGCGTGCGCCTGGGGGGTCGGGGAAGAAACAAGCCGCTGATGTTGCAACGCACCATCGATCTTGCACGCATTGAAAAAATTCGTGGTAAATTGCCACTAAAGTGGCAAAAATGACCACAACAATTCGGTGGCAGTTTCACACTATGAAAATATGCCACCAAATGGCAACATATTTCGAGAAATCTCCACTGGATTGGTTGCAATTTTCGCTGGGCCAGATTTGCTGGCATTTAGGTATACTGTCACGAAAATAGTGGAAAATTCCCATTGTCTTCTTTTGCCACGCGACGGAGATCCAGATGTTAGCACCCATTAAAACCCATTTTCGGGTATAGTGGTGGCGGAATTAATGTGCTCATGCATAAAAAATTGCGACCGTTCAGATTTTGGCAAATTCTCCACACTGCAAAAATCGAAGATTCTCTTTTCTCACCGAGGCCAAAATCTCAGACAGTCCAGAAGTTCTGATGAAATCTGGCGATGTAATTTCAACCACTTGCATAAGAGTAAAAAGAAAGTAAAAACATTTCAGAGGCAACAGTTAAATGGGAAAAACGCATGTATGGGTACATTTATTCCGCTACCACTACACATCATTGTTTTATCGGCTACACGGACCAAGGTATCTTGTGCAAAAATGTTCCGATTTGCAATTTTGATTTCAAGAATTTATTGAAGCAACAAAGGGCCCCAGCGCTTTTTAGACGACTCCCAGTTTAGACGACTCCCACGGGTGACGGGAAACCTCACTGCGTTCGGATAATTTGATTCATCTCCAATGGAGAAGCCTCACTCTCCCGTCAATGATGTTGACAGATATAGCTTTGAGATGATCATGAGCACAGCAGATCAACTGATAATATGCAAAATGAGATTGGCAACCCAAAAACAGATTTTTCAACTGTGGACATCCATTTGGCAGCAGTATAGGGTTTCTACCATTTTCGAACCCTCTGATCCACACATTTGTCAGTTTTTGGACCTCCCAAACCGAGAGCTGCGTTGCATCGACACAGCTCGGAGCATATGAGCCCGCCCCATGCACCAATAATTATTTGGCAGGAAGTTTGCCTGGTAGACGGTAAGAACGGCAATCGTCTGATGGGCTTTCAAGGGATAGCTTAGATACAGCAAACAAGGCCTAGCCTCCATGTCCGATATCCTGTTTGATGGCTTCACGCAAAGGACGCAATTAATACAGGCACCGCCAAAAATCTTCGACCACAGGAAAATTCCGCGACGGTCAGGCTGACAGGAGCATCCATAGTTACGACAGGGCTTGATGCAATTTTACGCATTACACGAACGTTATGAATCTTCCAGCGCGTGCTGCCATCGATTCTTAATCGACGCCTGACTTTATGTTTCATGATAAGTCATGAAACATAAAGTTTTTCCGATTTCGTCCGATGCAAATCGGAACAAATCGGAGTGAACAAAATTTCGTCCGATGAATGTTAACCATATGGTTGTTTTCAGGGGGGGGGTTCCGACGATTTTTAACCACAAAGGTTTTTTCAGGGGGGTTATCAAAGACAGTTGAATGGGTGAGCCTGTCGATAGACTGGTATCCATCCAATCGATCAAAGGAGGTCCTATAAATGGATAAGTATCAGGTTGCATTTGCTTTAGGCTTGTTAGGCTGAAAAACGGAAGAGTCGTTGGATGTTCCGTTGGTTTTGGGATGTACAAGATGTTGTCGAAAAATGTTACGAAATTATTATTAGGAGAAACTTTAGGCGTCTGTTTGAAAGTCTTTGAGAAAGAGTTTCAAGACCTGTTAACACGAAATCCTTTTCGGAGACTGTTGTTGTGAAGTCCGTCTGTAATCATCACAAATGGATCTTACGGCACTTCGCTGAAGCCTCTCAAGCATGCAGATATGACGAAAGAGAAATGGTCCCAAGATTGGTAGCACAAGACTGGAATATGCTTTAAGTTTTTAGAAAGAAATGCACTCCGTCCCTGATTCGACTTTCATATTCACAGGAGAGGTTCTTCGTGAACAATACGAGAGAAACTTTGATTTCAAAATTTTCGCAGCACTATAGTCTCTCACCAGATTGGATTTTGCTGAATTCGTGGCAATTTTCCACTAAATTTGCCACAACAACCAATCCCTCTGTATAGAGAAGCCATTGGGCTTAAATGGGCGGACATACGTCTGAAATAAAATGGAAACTTGGGCCAAAATGACGTATTCGGACGTGCTGGTTGGCAATGAAGCAGTTAAGGGTACAATTTTGGATTTTCTGACTGAATGAACACCCTGTGTCGCTATTGCCAATGACGCCTTTCGACTGAAATCGACCGCAGAAGCAAACGGCAGCCTGAAATGGTTGACTGAAATAAAATTTCAGCTCTTTGCCAGTCTTGTCTATGCTCCCGAATGTCCACAATATCCTTTTCAGTGCAATGGTGCCTATATCAATCCATGGGGCTTCGGTCTCCCCCAGCTGAAACTATCAGAAATCAGAGAATCATTGCTTTGCGGAGAGACATAAAAATAAAATCCTGAAATGCGTTTCTAGGACTGATGATATTCGTCCTGTCAATTCATTATTCTTCTATTGTACCCTAGAGATAGGCAGCCTGGCAGTTATCTCCCAGGAAAAGTGATAGCCGAGCTGCGATGCCTAACAGGGGCGTGCCGGACGCCCGTTGATAGATACACATCGATCCCCCCACTGTACACTTAAGGTTTTCCCTAATCCGAGTTTACATAGCCTTTTTTCTTTGGGGAAGCACATTTTCCTGTTCGGGCAGGTTGGGGCGCTGCAAAATTTCATCTGACAGCGTTTCCATTCCATGACACATGGCAACACTGCCGCAATTTGTTACGCAGGGATTGACATGTGGTCCGCCTTGTAAAAACGTTTCAGGGAACGGACTGTAACATACCGAATGAAAAGTGTCCAGGGGGTGCGTAAGGAGTGAGCAAAAGGTGGTTCTGCGAGCTATGGGGGTTCAAATTAAGGGCGGCGGAGAAGGGTGCAAGGGAGCCTTCAACAAACTGTGAGGAATCGGCACTGGAACTTCGTGGGGAGGACAAGTCTCCCCAGATTTTTCCGAATTTTGGATTTTTGTGAGAGTTTGTCGAAATATGGGGGTGTCACCAATCAAAACGCATCACTTTTGAAGGAAGTTAGAGGATTTCTGAGGGTGTGTTAAACTTTTTAGGCCGTGTATAGTGGACGGCGGAATGGGAAAAGCACATGTATGAGTACATTAATTCCACCGCCACTGTAACCTTCATGGTGTCCAGCAAAACCCCTGGGTCCACTTCATAAAATAATCAAAAATGGGTTTCAATCTCAATTCCTTTTTCTCCATGCATCAATGACATTTTTTTTTGTTCCCTTCATCCTCCAGCATTCTTGAGTTTAGACGCCCATGCATGAGTTGCGGGGGATAACAGCGAAGGTGGGTGGTGTGGGTGGCGGGGAAATGTGTCTGTCCCGGATCGTATAAGTCATGATTGGCAAAAAGCCATCTGGTTCCGCCGCGTTTCCACATTTTTCTGGTTTGTAACTTTCGTTCCTGTTTTTGGCATCGGAATCTCCTTCGACAAAAACACAAAGAAAACTAAAGGAAGGGTCCGAAGGACATATAGACTGAGACACAAAGACAAACGACACAAGCCAAGCCAGCACTTTTGGTCTAGAACTCTGGAAAACTAATATTTTTATCGCAAGATGGAGGCGAACCGGCCACCGCGCCAACAAAGTTTTCCCAGCCGGAAGTTACACTGTAAATTATGGGTGTCCACGTGGAACACCTTTTTAAAACAGGTTTGGATCTTCACCGAGCATTTTTGGAACGCGCGATGTGTTCTTGGAATGCATCGCGCGTTCCAAGACACAAATTTTGAACACAACCGATTTGGAACACCCCATGTGCTCCAAATCGCTCATGTGTTCCAAATCTGTGACACCCAATGTGCTCCAAATCACCCATGTGTTCCAAATCTGTGACAGGAACACATAACGTGTTCCAAAAATGTTCCGAAGGAACACTTCCACCCAAGCCAATATGATGTTCCAAACGGAAAGCACTGATTTGTCTGGAGTGAAGAATTCTTGCCTGATAAAAGGTTCGATTCCGCCGTCGTGGCCAAGCCTCATCTTCTGTATGGAAGTCAACGAAACCTGGATGATTTCGCCTCGTGAAAATAATCCTCGGAGCACGTCTCTCCGCTCCAAAATCATTCCAAAGCAAACTTTGTTTCACGCAAACTGCTCTTTGATTCGAATTTTAGCGCTGGATCTCAATTCCAACGATAAAAACTGCACTTTTCTACTTCTATTTCGGTGATTTTTGTGATTATTAATTTGCAGGGGTGTTTCACAAGAAGGCAAAGGTCCGCATCAGAATGAAAATTGACTGCGCACAAGCCGCTTTTGCCTAATTTCGCAACTTGTCTCGCTTTTGCCTAATTTCGCAACTTATCTGCGGGCTTTGCCCACATCAAGGCGCTATGATAAGCCAGACGCTACCAGACTGGACAATTTCGAAGGACATGGCTGTACAGGACATGGCTGTACAAACAGTGCCCCCCATCGATGACTCCACCGTAAAATTAGAACGCTGAACTTTGTTCTCCCCTCCACCACCAGAGGATCAGTCTTGAACGCCTTCCAAACCCAAAAGACCACAACTCATACAGGATTAACTAGGTTTTTCTCCTCTAATGGAAGCAAAGTGAGGTGGATAGGTACTCTCTATTTCCATGGCATCCTTTAAGGATCTGCAAGGTTCTCCCATATCCTTTTTATTGCTTCAAATACCAGCAAACTTCCTTTCAGATTTTTTGGCCGAGGAATCTTCTTTCTTCTCTTTTCTTTTTCTTTTGGGGAAGAAATTTGGAACACATAACTTTTCATTTGGTTCTGATATTTTTATTGCCCTTCGTCCAACCTCTCAAACATATACATTTCCTGCCAAATATCTTCTGACACAAGGAGTTCATCATAAGCGGTCATTAAAATAACTGGCAACGTGCGCCGAAAAGCGAATGACATCATTCGTGCAACGCGTGAAATCGAATCAATTCCCTGTTGCAATTGGATGACCCCGGTATTATCCTGACCTCTGGAACTTCTTCAATGTGCGAGAAGTCTTGGCGAACTCTCGATTAGAAGATGACTCCAATAGGTATAAAAGGCGGGTATGCGTCGGGCCCTTTTTGAGGGGTGGTTTGAAATCTCTGTCAGCAGAATTCATGATTCCAATATCGACGGCATCCTTTGCATCTGGACACGCCAAAATCTTGAGAGATTGGCATATATGAATCGCTATACCAATACAGGGTTATTCAAGTTACTTTGCACACACATGCACCGCACTGGTTTTTTTGCTTTTTTGCGCTAAATGAGTCATCGGAGCTGCGGCGTCCAAATTGTCAGACCTCTGCAGCTAGAACAGGGTTTCCCAAAAGTCACTTGACAATCCCTGCTATTTGCTAGTTTTCAATCTTCTCTTGTGGGGCTATTTCTACAGATTTCTGGTTCAGATTAGGCAGGCTGCCTGCGCTGCAGGTGTTATCCACTCGAATTGAAACAAACTCCACTCCAAGCTTCCAGAGTTGCTTCAAAACTGCAATGCAATTTTTGTGGTTGTCAAGTAACTTTTGGGAAACATTGTATACCTACATGGATCATGGAAAACCCGCATTAGCAACGACTGCAGTGTGACGGCAGCGGCAAGGATGAATCAATATGCGATCTGATGAATGGAGTGTCTCTCCATGCGAAGTAGTGGGTACTTTTTCGCGCGGTCAAGGTGAAAAGAATCCTCCGGTCATGTTTTCTTTGACCCAAGTGCTGAGTCGGCCGTCATGGTCGCAAATCACAGGAGAAGGGTTGCAGGTACACCCACAGAATCGGATAGGTTGAATTCTGGAGGTGGCTGGCTGCCAACCTCACACATGGCTCCTTCCTCGGGCCAGAATTAACCTCCAAGGGGCACCTAGATCGCAAGGGAATCAATCCAGCGTCATAGCTTTCAGAATACCTCATTTTCCAAAAAGTCAGACTCTGGTGAAAAAAAGCGAGTGACAAGCACCTGTAATGGTAGCCGACCCAACAGAGGACTCCTGCCGCGGGCCCGAATTAGCGCCCTCTGGTGCGCATAGGATCGCAAGTGAATCAATCCAGATCCATGCTATCAAAAAACTTCATTCCCCAAAAACACAAACAGGCAATCAACTCCAGATTTTTAGGAGGGATTTGTGCCGATGATGGCCACATTCCCCATAACCCTCCGGTTCAACTCAGAGGCCAATTCAATGGATAGATTTGTGTTGTGAAAATTTAATTTCTATGCAAAACGCTTGATCCTTTTCCATTGTTGCATTGAAAGATGCATCTGTCTGTTGAATTCGCTCTATTGAGTTGAACCTGAGGATGAGTTGTTGCAATAGGGAATACGGCCGATGGCCCGTCATATTTTTTATTTTCCAATCTGAGCGATGAAACAATACTTTTTGAGTGGAAATCACATCGAATAGAAATTAAATTTCTTTGTCATCATTGACATGAGACAACTCTATAGTTAGCATTTGCTTACAGGAGACGTCGAGCATTGTGGTTGCATTGTGTGATCGTGGCATCGACCTGTGATTGACTGAACACTTGACCGTCTCGTTGTGCTGCTCCCGAGAGACGTTGTCCATCTTGATCGTGCTCAACAACCTGTAGACGCCACGCGATTGGATGAAGTCGGACGAGGTCAGGGCGAATTTGCTGACATCCTTTTCACCTGGGATCAAATGGAAAAACAGGGGTCAAATTACTTCCAAATCACAAAGGCTTCGTTATTTCAGCAAGTCCAGCAATTATATTGCAGTTATTGTGGTCCGCATTTGTGCGGCTTCAATTCGAATAATCATCTGCTAGGACACCAAATTCTCATCAGAGGACTATAGACAATGAGCAAAACCCTTTCAAAGGACGCTGAAATTTGTACCCGAATTTCTGTGGCCTGCGCGAAGAACTTCCTTGTTTAAATTTTTGGAGGAGGCGACGGCGGCCAATCCTTCGCAGAAGAGGTGAACTCACGCTTTCAAACTTGTTTCGCTGGGAACAAAATTCAGACCGATTCCACTTCTGGAGAAAGAAGAAGATTTTCAATGAGTCAAGATTTTCAACAGAATCCGGCCGCTTATTTTCGAAACCCACCGAAATCGCAGGTTGCACTGACTTCATTTTTTGAGCAGACGCTCTGAAAGCATGTTTGATCAAAGGCAGACTCGAAAGCGAATTTCGGCAGCTGCATCGGCAGTTGTCAAGGCATTGGACTACAAATCCGACGCATGGGGATCGATTCCAGCAGGTGACCGATTTTTTTTTAGATTTTTGTGGCTGGGGGACGTTTTACATTTTTGCGGGTGGAGGGACGCCAGGCGGTTGGCGGAAACCAAGAGCTGGTCAAGGCAGGGAAGGAAAGGTTGGGTCAGGTTGACATAGCTTAAAAACATTTCGCTGTCAGCTCAACCGCCATCAGACTGGCGAGTCGAATGGTCACCAGAAACATCAAACAACGAGACGGCCCATTTGATTTGTCCCCGCTTTTTTCGTAACGGGCTCAATGGTGTCATCTTGTGGCAAACCCACCAAGTGGAAAGAGAACGTCGGCAAAGATGACCTGCTCCACTCAGCATGAAGTTGGCAAAAATCACAAAGCGGTTCTCTGCACAGTCTTTGTGGTAATGTATCATCAAATTCAGTCGCAGGCATGTGTTATCTGTACATTTTCGAGTCATCAATTTCTTTTAACGTTGCTTGACATGACAAAAGCTAAGCGGAAAGACGTCAACCGGCTGAACTTCGGCCCAAAAGAGCAAAAACAATTGATGTAAATTGTCGTTTTTGCGATGCTGGAACGGGAGCAACAACTTGATGGACGTGAAAGCGATTGCTTTGTCATTGCGATAAAATTTGTCAGAAAATTCAAATTGCGATTTTCAGGTCAGAAAACCGAAAAGCCGTCGCAGCTCAGTGGTTGAGGCACTGGCCGGCCACGGACTTCGTGATGGATTTTGTATAAAAGGCGTGTCGCAGGTTCGAGTCCCAGCGCTCGGTATTTTTCTGAAATATCCGTGGTGCTGGCCATCTATTTGGTGAAGGAACCAACTTCAAATTCAAGTTGGACACCACCCAAAATGTCAAATGGTTCATCTCGTTATTAAAATCTCTGATGGTCACCGTCTGAAAGATCAGGCAAATGATAAAGAGCAAAAAAAACAGAAAACATCAAACCGATAAGGCCGTCGGATCGGGCCGACCTATCTCACAATTATCAGCGCTGGCATTCGTTCGGCGATTTTTTGGTATTCAATCAGCAGGTGTGTAAAGTTGGCCCCTTGATCAAATGGACTTTGAAATCTTGTCAACAAGAATCCAGAAGAACTCTCATAATGGACTCGCTGGACCTTTTCCCTTTTTGTTTTGGACCCCTCTAGTTCGCTCGCAAATGGAGTCCTTTTTGGGTATGGTGAAGTTGCGGCCTCACGACTGAACAGAGTCCAAATTTGGGGGAATGGACCCCAAAGAACTCTCCATGGACTCATTGGACCTTTTTCTTTGAGCACCTCTAGTTTTCCCGAAAAATTGGGTGTTTTTAGGAGGGTGTAATGGTGGTGCATGTATTGAACTGAATCAAAATTTAGAATGGCTCCAAAAAAACTTTTACTGGACTCATTGGACCTTTTTTTCCTTTTTCTTTGGATCCCTCCTTCTTTTGTGGACCCCTCCATCCTTTTTCCTTTTTCTTTTGACCTCAAAGGTCCAATGAGTCCATTGTGGGTTTTGCGGAGTCCATTGTTTTGATTTCAGAGTCCATTCATCCGAGGGGCCAACTTTACACACACATTTTGTTCAATCGCTATCGCTTCATTATTTTGTGCTGCATTTTCGCGGGACAGGTTGACAATTGCATTTGATTGCAGATAAGACAAGTCGAAAACCTTTCTGAACAGTTTTTCAAATGACGGCTGCCAATTTGCTCCTGACCCCGATGAGGCGAGACACAAAGAACGGATTGTTTTGGGGTGATGGGATATTTTTTGGATGTGGAACCCAAAAATTTCGTGGTCATTTTCCGAGTTCACGTAGCGCATACGCGCTAGGTGAACTCGAAAATGACCATGAAATTTTCGAAAAATTTACCCTTTCACTGGTAAGCTGGGATTTCTGATTTGCCTGATGGAATTTCTTGCCGGCATGTCTGTTTTCGCTTGCAATCCGACCATTGAAAAAGACCGGGGAAAATAAAATTCAAAATAAGAAACAATTGCGTGCTTCTTAAATCCGATTCGAATTCCAGATTCCTCGCCTTTTTCTCGGTGATTTTGTGTCATTCCGAGTGCTGGATCACGTGATCTGAGTGCTATGGATCACGTGTCAGTCCAAGGATTTTCCCCCGTTAGAAAAATCGGTGGGAAATAAAGAAAAAACACTTTATTTTCGCCCACGATCCCCAGCCGCGCTGGCCCATTTTGGAAATCGATTTTTCCGCCGAGGAAAAAGTCCACGAGTCCATATTTCACCGTCGAAAATTATGAGAACCTTCTGTGGTACACATCAAAAAACTCGTGAAGAATAGTTTTAACAGTCTCACTTTTGCTGGCCTCACTCTCACTGAAAAAAAATTACACTTTACACTTTGAAAAAAATCCTCAGGAGTTCCCTGCTCATCCCTCTTCCAGATGAAATTCGAACAAGCCAGTAGTTCTCCTCGTAGCCGCTCCCACACCAAGAAAAATTTTTGGTTCCCACCATAAAATTAAACACACATTTCATTCTTTTTTTCCTAAAACCCTTCGGGAATGGATTGAAAGGAAACTGTTGTGCATAGAATTTAAATTTTCCAACAGATTTCTAAACGCAAATATAAAAATTTTATGAAAATAATTCTGTTGGAAAATTTGATTTCTTTGCACAGCGGTTTTTGCACAGCGGTATTCCTTTTTCATAGTTGAGAAAGGTGCATCGAAATGTGGAATTGACTTTTTTCAAGTTTGAGGTTAGGGTTAGTGGCTTTGGTGCATATACGACCGTTTATTTTAGGAAACTCCTAAAATATAGAGATTTCAATTTTCTCATGCATCTCATCTCACCAATGAACCAGGATATTTCCGGTGGAACTGGCTGCCCAATTGTGGCCCTCAACGATTGTGATGAAATCGGAATGCCTTCAACCCTACAACTGATATCGAGGTAGTCCTTCTCCTTAACTCGTAGCTTCGTTCCTGGAAGGATGGCTGATCTCTGTTGAGCAAGGATTGGATGAAGTGGAGGACCTGCGAAGGAAAAGATTATAATTATGGGAGTCCCGCAGGAAATATACGAATTCTCATTTTTTTCCACACAGGGTCATCAGCTATCGAGCGACACGAACCGACTGATTTCGTGATGTACCTACCCGGTATCCCACTTGTGCACATCATCCCAAAATTCTTTGCACATGCTAAAATTGGGGGGGGGGGCTTCTCTCTCCCTTTCTCTCACTTTCTCTCAGAGGAGAGTGAGGAGACGAGAGAGATATAATATACTCGAAAAGATAGAGAAAGAGGATGGAGATAGAGGGAGGCAGAGAGAAGAGAGATGGAGAGAGACAGAGGGAGAGAGAGATGAGAGGGAGGGGGAGGTAGAAGAGGGGGTAGAAGGGAGGGAGGTAGAAAGAAATGAAGAAATAAGAGGAAGCATGAGAAATGAGAGAGGACGTAGAAAGAGAGGGAGAATGAGAAATGAGAGGGAGAAATTAGAGGGAGGTAGAAATTGAGAGAGAGCGAGAGGCGAAAGAGAAAGATCGGAGTTCGTTACCAACTCCTAGGGCCTATGCCGTTATAATCAATGGCGACGTGCACCGCAGAACATCATGACATTCGTGTAAGGCGTGAAATTGCAGTAATGATATTGGAATCGAATGGTCCTTGAACTTGCATATATGCACGTTGTGCGCAATTGTAATGCAATTGTATTGTAATTGTCATTATGATGCAATTGTAATTGTAATGCAATTGTAATTGTAATTGTTCTGCAATTGTGTTTTTTCGCAACGACACGACCGTTTTTTCGTGTTAACCCAGCAAAGTTAAGTTCGCACAATGCTAGGTTAACACGAAAAAACGGTCGTGTCGTTGCGAAAAACACAATTGCGAATGAAGTTTTGAAAAACTGCATAAAAAATTGCTGCAGAAAATAAAGACAAAAAACTGCCGTATTCCCCATTGCAACTCACCCTCAGGTGCCACCCAATAACCAATTCAATGGACAGATTTGTGTTGTGAAAATTTCGTTTCTATGCACAACGCTTATTCTGTTGCATTGTTGGAAAAATGCATCCCTCTGTTGAATGGACTAATGAGTGGCACCTGAGGGTGAGGTGCAATGGGGAATACGGCCGAAAAAATCTGAGAGCTCGAGAAAGCTCTCTCGAGAAATCTGGGGCTTTAATTTCTGCCGCCTGCATAAGAGAAAAAAAGAAAGAAAGAAAAAATTGCGGAGGCGACAGTCAAATGGGAAAAGTGAGTAGGCCCCTACCTTAATTATTCCACCGCTACTGTACCCACCTGCGGTCTAAAGATAAAATACAAACTCAAACAAAACAGCACTAACCAACGACAATTATCCGAACGAAGGCCGATTTTCCAATATTATCCCTCTTATTACCAAAAGAACCATCACTTAGTGGCTTCAAGTGACAATGCCAGAGTCCTGCATCCTCCCTGTGGACACCCTTAATCCTTAAGGTCCTCGAATTGTCTAGCAATTCCATCCTAAAAGTTGCAACCTTGGACATTCCATCCAGCTTCCAAGCGATTGGCCTTCCATCGTGGGTCCACGTTAGTGAGCCCCCACCAACACCACGCCCACTGTCACCAACACTTGAAAGACCTAGGACATTCTTAGAAAGCGCTGAGGGCGAGTCTAAGACGCACTTAAGGGCCAGCTCGTCACCTGGCCAAACAAGAATCCGTTTCTCCTGCCCAATCCCCTCGATCACAGTGACGTCATCGCCCAGATTCAGGGAACCGCTGTTTTCGCTTCCGTTGGGGAACAACTGGCTGTCCCCCACTGTCACTATGAGTGCATCTGTGGCGTCTGCAGACGTCCTCAGCTCTGAGATCCACCGTTCGGAGAGTGTCGAACCGCCCGCCTCGCTGATAACCCCGCCCCTTCGCATCCTGGAGAGACCGCCTCCGATGTTCGCACTGCTGTCAGCGCTCGTCAGAGGAGGGGGTTGTGGGCGTGGTAAACGGTTCCATTGCTGACGTTGACCTTGTTGCTGGAAACGTGACCAGTGGGATGCTGAGATCAGAAGAAGTTCGCCTGCTGAAACGAAGAAAAAAAACATACAGGTTTTACGGGCAGCAAGAAATAAAGGTCTTGCATATTAAGCACTTCGAAGACGACTGGCAGCCCCAACTCTCTCTTTATAGATAGCCTTTTATCTCATTATCTGCCTGAACATGGAGCATATTGTCATTATCTATCAATGTTCTTTTTTCTAATTCCTTATTCCGTGTTCCTTTGCGTGTTAATGTTATTGTACATTTTAATTTACTTGTCCGAGGGTGTTCTTCAGTTCCTTTTATCGTTATTGATTGTGAAATGTCCCTTCTATTTTCCTTTCTGTCTACGATATAAGGCTGCAGCCTAAAAGTACTAAAGAAAAAATCAAATCCAATTCAATTCAATTCAAATTCAATAAATTCAAATTCAATATATGCGCATTTCAAGTCATAACTTGCACAGGAGAGGGCAGGGATGACATTTCGAAGGCATAGGGAACGACGACCCCCTGACAATAAATGCCCCTGTCATCGGTTCGCTTATGGACCTCCAAAGCATGCGCTTTTGGCTCCTTAACATTAATGGGAAATTTAACCTCTAGAATGCGAATATTGCACCCAAAATGAACCCTAAATTTGAAGCTTTCTTCGGCTTCAGGCGAGTTCCGGGACGCCAGTTTACAAACCCTGCCGCGATTTTAGAACTCGGTGGGGAACCCTAGGCAGGCCGGGTTCCCCACCGAGCATCGTTTTTCCGAGAGGGGATAGACTTAGGTCTGGTTCAGATAGCTTTAAGTAAGAAAGAAAAAATTCTGTTTTTGCGAAAAACAGGCCCCAATCGAGCATTCTTGCACCAAACGTCGCGGCAGGGTTTGTAAAACCGCCTCCGGAGATCTATGGTCAGAAATGAACTGTGGCCAGTTCCTTGAAAAAAGAGTCGTACCCCCACATGGAAACCCAAAATCCCCCCCTGGTAGATGGAGGATAAAGAAGGAGAGAAAAGAAAACAGGGATTGATATCGTGACCATGTGGACATTGATGGGATTTCCAATTCATCACAAAATAAATGGCAAAAATGAATGGCAAAAACAAGACATCGCAGACAAGAACGAAGTACACCCCTTCAAGTTGTGCATCATTCCAAACACACTTGTGTGGTGTGAAACCTCTCTCTCTGTCTCTCTCCCTCTGTCTCTCTCCCTCTGTCTCTCTCCCTCTCTCTCTCTCCCTCTGTCTCTCTCCCTCTGTCTTTCATCCCCTCCCCTGTCAATTCATCCTCCCAATCTCCCTTGTCTCTCTCTGTTCCTCCTTCTGTATCCCGCTCTTTCCCCCTCTCTATTCCTCCTCCCAATCTCCCTGTCTATTCCTCATCCCAATCTCCCTGCCGCTCCTCCCTCTCTCTCCTCCCTAACCCCCTCTCTCTCCTCTCTATCTCCTCTCCCTCTCTGTCTCTCTCTCCCTATCTCTTTCACCCTTTCCCCTTTTATTCCTACTCCCTATCTCTCTCTGTTTCCCTTCCCTCTCCCCTCCAAATACCTCTCACCTCCTTGTCCCTCTCCCTCTCTCTCACTCTCTCTCTCCAACCGTATACTCGTATTTCCCATTTATCACCAACACTCAGCTTCAACTCAACTGCCAATTTCGTGGATAGATTTGTGTTATGGAATTTTCATTTTTCAAAGAGAACTTCCAACTGTTTCCAAGGAGAATGAAATCAATCAGATCAATCAACCTGTTCTTCCATGGTTGCAAAATCGTGTATCTCGGCCTGGGGAAATGCAACAAATGTGTGTCGATTGTAGATTGTAGGGTGGATAGGATTGAGATTATAGGATGTAGATAGGATGTAGATTGTAGGGTGGATAGGAACCCACACCCTCCACCTATATTGTAATTCAAGCCGCACGAATCCGCATGGTAAAGCCACCCATGCGTGCGACCTGGGTTTCTGTTTATACGGTTTGCTGAACCCTGTTATAGTTTTCAGCTCTGAAGGTTCAATTCAAAAAACGTAGTGGATTTCAGTCGGAAAAATCTAAAAAGAAAAATACCTATGCCTAAAATATACACCCAGGTTTCTGCTGAAAGGTCAGAGTTAAAAGACCTTCAATAAATAAATAGGTACCTTTAGTGACGTCCAAATCGAAAAAACTAATGGCGATTTTTTACATTTTGTATCTCGTCGCTGCAGAACCAAATTAATGTTTTTCCGCTTCCAGCAAACTGGCACTTTTATTTTCTAAGGATATCTTGGAGGCAACGCCTAAATGCACCCATATATGCCAGCAGCCTATTTCCTGTGCAGCTTAACGTGGATGACATTGCAATGGAATTACAGTATTTTTTCTCTCTGCATCAAAATATCTACATCATATTATTTACGAGTGCTCTGATCTTAACTTTTTGGACATTTGGCATCAGGGATATTTCACCACAAATTGGCTCAGACCTCCTGCATGATGATTCTTTTTCTCCACAGACTTTAAATTTTTTGCAATGCTGTGATGTGTAACCGGCTATGAGGCTTTGACATATGGTTTAACACGACGGAGTAAATAGTATCGCTACACGAGTAGTTTCCGATACGCATACAGTGTGATTCAAAAGTTAGGTACATTATCGGCAAGAGACTCTCGAATCATCAGATTGCATTGGCTGCATCCCTGTCCTGCAATCACAATGCAACGGCTTCCATCTGCTGCAGAGGTCTGTCATTTTTACCAGCTCCGATATCGCGGTTAGCGCGATATCGGAGCGCGAAAAGTAAAAAGCAGTTTCCTGGCGAGAAAAGATAATTTCGAATCACCCTGTCGAAACATCAAACACATGGAAAGCGGGTTTCAGGCTACATCTGCCCGCATATCTCTCCTCGTGTTTCATGCTTGAAGGAAGATGGATGTTGTTGCGTAACCCATGGCAACACGCTCTCTCGTGACTGAAAGAGAATTTTATAGAGGACTATACGAGCATAGTTTTTGCTATCGTGGAACCTCAGTTTCTGGAAATCGTTTGATAATATCCGCGAGCCGATACAGTTAAAAGTAATTCTCTATCAAAGGAAGACATAGTCCCGAAATCCGCTTCCTGAAAAACGTGTTTGAGATTTGCAGACATTGAAACACTGTTTGCGAAAAAATACTGCGCTGAAAAGAAATGGTGCGCAGAGGCGGATCTTCGCCGTTCACGAAGGGGACCGAACCGATGGAGGGCCATCGGCATCGGGGAATAAGGGGTTGGGCTCCAGCGAAGTTCCAAGGGGCGGAGCCCTTTGGCAGAGTTTCACAGAAAGTTCTCATTTCAGTGTCCATTATGGACGCTAAAATGACATTTTCCGGCGAAGATCGGGGCGTTGGACCTTCGTGTGCCCAGCCCTGATAAGACAGAGAAACTACCCCTGTCGTGTACTAGAGGATTTCGTCTGCTTTGCTGATCGATGATTGTAAATATGCGTAAAAGAAGGTCGCCGTTAAGTTAGACAAAAGCAGCATTTTTGGCTGAAGGTGGAAATCCACATAGGTGTTACATGCCCCCCCCAAAAACCTTTGAAATATTTAACCATTTCCATGATTGTAAATATGCGTAAAAGAAGGTCGCCGACGAAGTTAGACAAAATCTGCATTTTTGGCTGAGGGTGGAAATCCATTTAAGTGTTACATGCCCCCTCAAAAACCTTTGAAATATTTAACCATTTCCATGATTGTAAATATACGTAAAAGAAGGTCGCCGACGAAGTTAGACAAAAGCAGCATTTTTGGCTGAGGGTGGAAATCCACCTGGGTGTTACATGCCCCCCCAAAAACCTTTGAAATATTTAACCATTTCCATGATTGTAAATATGCGTAAAAGAAGGTCGCCGACGAAGTTAGACAAAACCAGCATTTTTGGCTGAGGGTGGAAATCCACTTAGGTGTTACATGCCCCCCCCAAAAACCTTTGAAATATTTAACCATTTCCATGATTGTAAATATGCGTAAAAGAAGGTCGCCGTTAAGTTAGACAAAAGCAGCATTTTTGGCTGAAGGTGGAAATCCACATAGGTGTTACATGCCCCCCCAAAAACCTTTGAAATATTTAACCATTTCCATGATTGTAAATATGCGTAAAAGAAGGTCGCCGACGAAGTTAGACAAAATCAGCATTTTTGGCTGAGGGTGGAAATCCATTTAGGTGTTACATGCCCCCTCAAAAACCTTTGAAATATTTAACCATTTCCATGATTGTAAATATGCGTAAAAGAAGGTCGCCGACGAAGTTAGACAAAAGCAGCATTTTTGGCTGAGGGTGGAAATCCACCTGGGTGTTACATGCCCCCCCCAAAAACCTTTGAAATATTTAACCATTTCCATGATTGTAAATATGCGTAAAAGAAGGTGGCCGACGAAGTTAGACAAAAGCAGCATTTTTGGCTGAGGGTGGAAATCCACTTAGGTGTTACATGCCCCCCCCAAAAACCTTTGAAATATTTAACCATTTCCATGATTGTAAATATGCGTAAAAGAAGGTCGCCGACGAAGTTAGACAAAACCAGCATTTTTGGCTGAGGGTGGAAGTCCACTTAGGTGTTACATGTCCCCCCAAAAACCATTGAAATATTTAACCATTTCCATGATTGTAAATATGCGTAAAAGAAGGTAGCCGACGAAGTTAGACAAAAGCAGCATTTTTGGCTGAGGGTGGAAATCCACTTAGGTGTTACATGCCCCCCAAAAGCCTTTGAAATATTTCCCGTGAAAATTTTGGACAATTGAAAGTCTCTTCAATGGGGTGTGACGTCCATTGTGAGATGTCAAGGAAGCAAAGCCGGACAAACTGCGGACCAACAAAAATCAAAAGACAAAAACAAAAAGGTGGTCATTCCTCCTCGAAAGATGCATGGATAAGCCCGGATAAAGTGTGACTGATATCAAAGTACGAACCACGGCTGAACTTTCATACACGCTTTCTTGTGTTTTGCAATGCATTTTTTCACGCATTTTGCAATGCGTTGGGTTAATGTTAAACTTGGATGGTCACAGAGCACTGTAAAATTGGTCATTTAAACGTCCATAAGCAAACACCAACTAGTCAAATCATCACCGGTCAATCATGTTGTCCTGTTCTATTGACCGCCCTGATATGGTCATATTGTCTGACTTTGACCCTTCATGTCTGGTCAGGTAACAACCGGTAACCACGTTGTCCTGGTCAAATAACCAATTCGACAAGGACCTACCTTTTGGTTCGTTCTTAACGTCGAAACCGGAGGCTTCACAAAAAAGTGAAGCACCCGTTCTGTACGGAGGATAAAAGGCGGCCTTTGAAAGTGATCTTGGAAAATGTGATGAGTCATATCAATCACTCTGTTAATGCTAGAAGCAATACCTTTTGCATTGCTGCGTTCGGTTTTGACTTGAAACACAATTCAATTCTCCTCTCGTGATGGAAATCCCAAAATGTGATTGGACGGAACCGAAATCAAGTTTCCTTCAGACTACACTTGGCCTCTTGGGCGTTGTTTTCTTTTCTTTTCTTCTGAGAAACGCAGGCTGTTGCATTGCGTCCGAAAGGCAGTTAGCAAATGGATAGCGGAAAGGAGTGAAAACTTTCTTCTCAGAACAAAGAAAGGAACTGCAAGGAAAGTGGGATTTGTTTCGATTTGTTTTGTTGAAAGGCGAATTCTGATGTCGCTTCCGCTGACAGGTTGCACCGCTTCGAATCACAACAGCGGGGAATTCTTCCACAGGGCAGCCCAATGTTATTTGGCCAGAAAGTAGACTTTTTCCGTTGCGTTTTTCACGGAGCTGGACTGTACTTCGCATTGAAAGTAATGCGCGATGAATGTAGATTTTCTGAAATACCAAGTGCGCGTTGGCCAGCAGGTATAGTGGCGGCGGAAAAAGATTACTCATATACATGTGTTTTTCCCATTTAATTGTTGCCTCCGAAACGTTTTTTTCTTTCTTTTTACTCTCATTATTTGGTAGAAATAAAAGCGCCAAATTGCAACGGAGCTTTCAAGAGGTGTCAGATTTTGACATTAGTGATGAAAGAGGATGTTTTATTTCTACAGCATGGAGGTTTTGCTAAAATCTCAAGAATGGAAATTTTTCACATCTATGGGTATTCTTTTTCCGCCGCCAGTATACACCATAACAGTTCTGTGAAGAGAAAGGCGTGAACGTAGCCAAGGAAGATTGGGCTTACTGTATGCTTACTGCCGCGGGTTTTTACCCTTGCATGACTCCGCCTACAGCATAATCTCCACATCTTTCTTTATCCCTGTCACCCCCTCTCCCACCTGCGCAACCCTTTCTCAACCACTCCTCACCTCGTTTTCCCTTCCTTATCTCCATCCTGATTACTTCCCTTTGCGTCTCTCTCTCCCTGATTAATTGCATTTCCCGTTTTCTTCCCATCCAATCATCTCATTCCCTCCAGGTAGGTATGTGTTATGGCGTCCCGCGTCACTTGATTTTTAGTTTATCTCACTTTCCCCGGGGGAAGAGCTCCGGAATAGCGCAAATCCGAGGTGGCGGGTGTAATTTTCTCTATTTACCTACCTAATAAATAAATAATAAATAATAAATAATAATAATAAATAATATTTACAGCGACATGCGTCCATAACGCATGTCGCTGTTAATAATTGTAAATGTCAATGTGGTTCTGTTTGGAGCTTTTTGAGATGACACATTTGCTGTTGTGGTGGCATTTTTCAAAACGGCGTTTTTTTTGCGAACGTTAGATCTTCAAAAGTCGGTTCTTTTTTAAACCTACACGCATTTTTTCAAGAATTGAAAAAGGCATCTGAAAAAAATAACCAAAAACAACTTACATGCAAGAGTCATGTATATCACAATTGGGAGCCAAAATCCTGAACCAAATGAGATCATAATTGAAGAGGGAACAACGGGAGATAGATGGCAGTGATGACGTCAGCGAAGGACACGCATGGACTCGGCATGCAGGTCAATGACCTCTTCTTCTGAATGACTTCCAAACAGCAGGAGATAGATGGCAGTGACGTCAAACGTAGGACATGCAGGACTCGGCAAGCAGGTCAATGACCCTCTTCTGAATGATTTCCGAACAGCAGGAGATAGATGGCAGTGACTTCTAAGCAGGTCGATTTTCCTCTTCTGAAAGACTCCCAGGCACTGAAGCACTGCTCAAGGAAGCCTTATTTCATCGACACATCCGAGATTTTCAGGGGTGCCATTTTCAGCGGCGTCATTTTCAGGGGAGTCATTTTCAGAGGAGTCATTTTCAGGGGTGTCATTTTCAACTGTGTCATTTTCAGGGGCGTCATTTTCAACGGTGTCATTTTCAGGGTGTCATTTTCAGGGATGTCATTTTCAGGGGCGTCATTTTCAACGGTGTCATTTTCAGGGGTGTCATTTTCAACGGTGTCATTTTCAGGGGTGTCATTTTCAACGGTGTCATTTTCAGTGGTGTCATTTTCGAGGTCAATGCAGCACTTTCTTCTGCCATCATGGCGGTCCAGAAACCGTCCGACAGTTCTGTCCCCCGAGGTGATGTTATTTCGTCCTTAAAGTCGGTAAAGCGCACATTTACACCTTTACACGTTTCACACATCAGAAGTTTTCGGCATCTGGGTTGTCTGCAGCATTATTTTGTAGGAAACTTTTACACCGTCGGAACTCGCCGAGCCAACTGCTGCAAGCATCCCAAGCGGAAGTAGCTGGAGCTGCCGGAACTGAAGCAAGGGCGAAGGGAAGCGAAGTTCAACGGGAAGGATGACCTCATGCACGGCGATTCCATTAGGCTGAAATTGTTTGTCGCCCCTTGACCTCCATCACAGGCGAGGTTGGAAAGCACATCTCCTCATGAGAGCGCCAGGCTATACCTCGCGTCGGCAGCTGACTGCAGGCACTCTCACACGTGCGTTGCCTCACACCTGCTGCTATCCCATGTAACAGGATACCAGCCTACTTTGGAACAATAGAACAACGTCTATTTTTCTTCCATTTCCGGGTCGGCATTCACAGCAGGCCAACATCTCAGCGGCTGTTACTGTTCCAGCCTTGTTGAAAGACACTTTCCATCGGCGACATCGAAGAGCCTGAACTATGGAGTTTTTCACAGTTTCGTTGCACAGCCTGTGTCATGTATGAAAATCCATTAAGCCGATTCCATTACAGAGCTATTAGGCCTATAATAGTTCTACCAAGAAAAGGTGTTGAAAATCTATTGATATTTTAGGCTGAAAATGATGGAAAAATGAATCCAATATGGTTGTAAAATGCTATATAGGCTAAGTGTGGCCCCGAATGGAACTCTCGACGTTCCACAAATTGAAAATATGGGAAAGCTTCGTCTGTGTACAGGGTGTCCACGAAAAACACCCATTTCTGGCTCTGTGGGGTGGGATTGTTACTGGAAACAGAAGCAAAACGGGCCCTACATCTTATGCAAAATTCAAATGCTTTCGTGCAATGCGGGTTACTTTTTATGTTCTGTTTCCCTCATCAAAGACGAAGCATTGCTTGAACAAGAACCAGGCTTTTTTGAAGTGTCGCGCACCTCGCTGTCTGTCAGTGAGGAAGCTTGAGCCTTGGAGCTTCTGGATAGTTCAAATACATGCACTGGCGAGTTTTCATCTCGTACACTCTAAACATGAAGTTTCTGTATGGAACACATTGGGAATACCTTTTTTAACGTGGGCTCAGATGCAAGGGAGTGTTCTCTTCGGAACATTGTTTGGAACACGATTTTCCTGTCACAAATTTGGAACACATGATCGATTTGGAACACTCCAAGTGTTCATATGAACACATGAGCGATTTGGAACACTCATGTGTTCCAAATTTGTGACAGAAAATGGTGCTCAAAGAACACACTACGTGTTCGAAACAATGTTCCGAAAAGAACACTCCCATGCATCTAAGCCCATATGTTAAAAAGGTGTCCCAAGGTGTTCCATACCGAAACCTAATGTTTAGAGTGTATAATAGTGTCTGTTTTTGCCATGTTTGTTCTTTTCATCCTGCCCATATTTAGAGAGGAGAGGTGTATGGTAACCATATTGGTTCAATACATTAAATTGAATCAAATCGAATTGATTTGAATTAGATGAACCTTTGGGGTCACCCGCACTGCGTGCTCATCGAATGAAAAATAAAGGCATATGCCAACAATGAAAAGGGAAACATGCGAAAAATTGGTTTGGTACGAATATTTGGTGGTTTGGTACGAATATTATACGAATACGAATATACGCAGCTATACACAAACAAGACAATACAAGTGGAGTCTCTTGGTTTTACGACTTTTTTCTTCTTCTAATATTCAAGTGCCCGTCCAATAAACTGTTTGGTTTTCAACCGCAAACCACACCATTCAGACCGTTCTATGCGCACGCTAGTCCAAAGAGAATGGGCACTTCTATACCCTGCCCACCAAAAGTTTCCAAATTGTGCTGTCCGGTCAGCCTATTTTATTTATCTATACGAATTCGGCAATGTCCCGATTTGGCACTTGGACAAAAAAGCAAAATAAAGCTAACCTAACCTCACCTAACCAACCCAACCTACCCTAACCTAGCCTAACTAACATATCCTAACCTTACCTAACCCATTTTCTATGTTCAGAGTGTTTTCTTGCCTTTTTTGTGGGTCGGGACTTTTACATGCGGTTAGATCGAAAAGTGCCAAATTCGTATAGATTAATCAAATGCGCGTCCGGTCAGCGTATTTTATTTTCTATACGAATCGGGCAATGTCCCGATTTAGCGCTTGGACAAAAAAGCAACCTAACCAACCTTACCTCTCCTAACTAACCTATCCTAACCTTACCAAACCCATTTTCTGTGTTCAGAGTGTTTTCCTGCCTTTTTGTGGCTCGGGACTTTCACATGGGGTTAGATGGAAAAGATTAATCAAATACGCGTCCGGTCATCCTGCGGGTTGACGCAATAGCCGGAAAACTGATAGCACGGATGGCTGTGTTTTCGGCCTGGAGCTTTGTGGGGTGTTGGAGCGGTTGCACTGACCATTGTTCACCGGTACCCCACCGATATCCCTGTTAAGCGGACTGTAGTAACACTGCGCAATGCAATAACTCCCCCTGCCACATGCCAGAAGGCGTTCGCAGGTGTAAAATAACAAAAAGGAGTCTTTGCATTGGCGAACAGTTTCGTGCTCTGTGATTGGTGAAGCAGAGGCAAAGACTCCGAGAACTCTTTGACGAAAAACCTTCGCATTCTTTCCCAATTCATCCATCAGTGCGACCCCGAATCCCTCCCATTCCAGGAAGATTGTCCATTCACAACTCGGTTCTATTATTGCCGATGCAAAGACTCTTTTGAAGGACGTGGTACATGGGTAAAATGATATACAGGGTAGCCCAAAAGTCTTTGGCCATAGGAAAAATGTAATTTTGATGTTTTTATCAAATCTTGTGATCTAAAACTCGTTCTTGCTCTAACCACGGTTGACAAGACGTGATCGGAATAACATGCGCATATTCAGGGATGCCCAAAGTTTTTGGCCATATAAAAAAATTAAATTATCTATTTTTGTCATATTTTGTGATTTGTGACTTTTTCTAACTCCCACCACGGATGACACCACTTTATTCGGTGCTAAAATTACCGAACAAAACCTTGACATCCGATGTCAGAGTCAGAAAACGTTTCAGATCACAAAATATGACAAAAACTGCAAATTTGCGTTTTTCCTATGGCCAGGGACTTTTGGGCTACACTGTAGATATCTTCAAAAAAGCAGTACGTTTCGGTGCATCTGGCTGTTATCCATACTTTGGTTCCAACTGCGTCTCCCCCCATGTTTGTCTCGATCCGAAAAATCCAAAGGACATACTTGAAATCCATTTGGAAATATGTATAAAATATGCATTTCAAGAGTTTGCTCTGCGGGTGAATCATCAAGAGAAAGGAACGCAACCGTTGCGGGGCGCAGTTCCTTCTGATTTTGTGCCAAACAAACAACGTGTATACGAAACGCTACAATGATGCGATGCTATTCAAGCTGTCAAAGAAAAGAACGCTTGAATTGAGCGCAGCTGCCACTGTTCAAGAAAGAAGCCAGAATCTTTGCAAGGAACGTACGAGGGACGTTCAACAGCAAGCAATTTTTTCAATAAGCAATATTTTCCATGCTGAAAATATTTTGACCTGCTGAACCAATTTGCTGAAAATGTTTTCTGCTATGATTGAATAAAAATGTTTTACATGCAGAAAATTTTTTAGCATGCTGAAAATATTTTCCATGCTGAAAATATTTTCCATGCTGAAAATATTTTCCAAGCTGAAAATATTTTCCACGCTGTAAATATTTTCCACGCTGTAAATATTTTCCACGCTGTAAATATTTTCCATGCTGAAAATATTTTCGACTGGGAGACCACTGCCCCACCTTTGCTTTTGCGAAGAGGCGGCGGAATTGCTTTCCCCACACATGTTAAACTTTGCACGCCTGTCGCCCATTCTTTAGCGGCTGTATTGATTGAATAATGAAAAAAATAATAATAATTATTATTAATAAAAATTGCGATTTTAGCGAAACCTCTACCCCGCAGAATTGTGTTTGAATTTGATTTGTTGAGGACAACCAGAGGCAGTGCCACAGGTCCGCCTCGCTGCTCTGTAGAAATTCCTGATCCCGTTTAACATCAGTCGAGGTTTCAATCTGACATAGATACCTACTTTTCTCGGCACAGCCATCGTATACTGCCGTGGTTTCTTCGTTCAAAAAGATTGGAACACAGTGTTTATGCGGTGAATGACATCAAAAACGCTTGATGGCAAAAATGAATGAGAAGATAAAGTGATGCGTGCAAGGAAGACGCATCTTTGCAACTTCAGCCACTCGACAACTTTTATATGAATAGTTTATGCTCCTCGCCGTTCAGCTCGCTCAAGCCACCAACTCAACAGCTGGCGAAAGATGGGTTGCAGTTCGGAATACCTGCCGACATTTGAAAAAAGCTGAACTGGACGAGTTTTCACACACGCTCAAGTGGCCAAAATAGGACAGGAAGTTGAGGACGATGTGGGTAGGGTAGGATAGGTTAGGAAAGGTGTGTTTGGACAGGTTAGGTTGGGTTAGGTCAGGTTAGATTAGGTTTAGTTAGCTTTAAGTATATCAGAGAGCAATGGTGATAACTCGTTCAGTCCAATGTCGGCCGGTATTCCGAACTGTTACCGAAAGATGCAACTCAGACACCAGTGGCGCACCTGATAAGTCGAGATGGGCGTGAAGCGGTTCATGAGATTTGGACTCCAAAAGTCCCTGCGGAATGGCTGGGCATTTGGCGGATGGTGCAGGTGCAAAAGGGGTTTCATTCGCACATTATTCACACTTCATTGTGACCATCCACCCGAAAAAATATTTTCCACATTTTTTTCAGTTGTGTACCGTAACAGATCCTCAGAGAGGGTGAGCAAAATTGAGGGAAGGCAAAGCGGTTCGCAAGTCAAGCAACCATTGTCGAACCTATCCCATCGTTTGGAGGTTGAAATAGGAAGTAATAATTTGTTTGTGCCGATTCCAGAATGTCTTGCAAAATAGCGTATTTTGAATGAACCTTTGGACGCAAAAACGATGCGGCTGGTGAACACGAGACCAGCGAGCTGAAAGTAGAGGATCTGCAGCAGAATTGAAGTCGAAAAGCGTGGCCAGAATTGCAAGCTATCTAGTCTAACGCAAGCTATCTGGTAATCTGGTCTGCAAAATATGATGGCAGAGAGCATTTTGTGCCAGAATGCTCGATTGGGGCCCCTCACTCGCAAGAAAAAAAATATTGTTTAAAAATATTGAACAGCCCAGCCCGCAGGCACAGCCCCCTTTTGACTGCGCCACTATCCAGGGTGAAATGTTGCTTTCATTTGGTGGAATCTGACATGCATCAAAAACTGTCCCAGCAGCAGGATGGAGAACCAGCAAAGCGTGAAAGAGCGCACAAATTGTGACGCATTGGAGAAGAAATTGATGCAACTTCACCCCATGCATGCATGCATGCAACGAAGGCAAGGGACAAGCGCAGAAACCCTTCTTCAGGCGACAACGAGGGAATAGCTCGATTTCTGTGAACAACATACATTTTCCCCCAAAGCCAAAACGAGAGAAGTTTCGGTTGGGGTGAAAAGTGAGAAAGGGCCGACGTGATGTGATGAGAACGGTTGCCTATGACATTGCTACCCGTATACGAAGCAGGGTCTTTTTGTCACTTTCTTCGTGGAGCGAGACTGTACAGCTAAGAAATCTGGGATAACGACAGCTAAAAACATCGTCGTTGAGTCTGTCGTGCCACAGAGAACGTTGGCTACCCCTGCAAAAATGTGTTTCGGCCAGGCCTCGCTTGCGTTGAATATCGACAGCCAGTGCTTTTTTGTGTTCTGGATTTTTTCCGATTAAAACGACTGCAATCACACAGGTGAAACCAACGAGATAACAAATATGCAGAGTGATCGGCGGGCGGCGCCTCACCACTTCGAAATGCAGACATTGGAGGACTTGACCCCAACCAACTATTGGTGGACACAGAATGAGATTTTTGATGAGCTTCGACTGTGAAAATTGCAAACACCCGTTTCAAAAATCGCTCTACACGGGCAAGTTTTTAACCGATCAAGACGATCATCACTTCATTTGATAGCTAAAGAAACGCGGAATACGCTCATTCAAATTCTTTTCCTTGAATATGCAGGCAAATGTGTGCAACCAAGCATAACAGGCAAAGAAGTGCGCCTTTGAAAATATTGCGTATTTTAATGTTCCTTGTCAACAGAGTGAGCTGTTATTCAAAACGTTTTGCTGTGAGGTGAGATGGACTTGTGAGAAAATTGCAGGTGAATGTGTTTTCTTTCGATTGACACCAAAATCACCTTTTTTGATGACTGTTGAGCCCCAGAATCTGTTGCTGAAATGTGCGAAAGTTCTCCAAATTTGAAGAAAAATGCGCGTCCATGCAAATTAGGCCTACACGGTCTTTGGATGAATATCTTTCCATTGCAATTTGCATTGACAGCTCAGTTGTTGAAAATTTCGTGGCATTTTTGCGCTTTTAGGGGACACCGAAAACGTCGAAATCGGCCTGGCCATTTTGGTTTTGCAATCGATTTTCGACTTTGGAAAAAAACGTTTTCTCATTTACTTTTCATTCCGCACTATTTCCTTCTGCCAACCAAAGGGCGAACCCATCCACCAGACTGTTGACACAGGCTGTTTCGTCCATCATCACTCCACTTAAACACATCGTTGGTATTGACAAATACCTGACAAAAAGACTGCAACCTGCAACACACACGGCTGAGACGAATGGTTTTGTTTTTCGTTCGCCGTGCGCACGCAGCTGCGAGGTTTCGATCAGCGCCGGTTCCGATGGAATTGAAGTTTTGGAAATGGCTCGACCACGAGGAAAGAAGCAGAGCACGCCTGACGCTTGTTGGCACACCTGATGCCCGTGAATGTCAGCTCAACGCCGACGATCTTCCTCTTTGCGTCGGCAGGGCTGCTCACAATCTTTAGCGTGCGGGTTTGCTGCGGTTCCCTGCTTCGCCTTGGCAGTGTCGTTAGACCAGATTTCTTTACTCAAGGTTGAAAGCAATGCGATCAGAAATAAAGAAAAATGGACCCTCCAATTGGCGAAGTATACACCAGAGTTCCATGAGAAAAACGCCAGGCATCCGACCAGACCGGATTGCTTTTACTGTGTAATGTGATAACTTGGAATATATGACAAAGGCGACAATGCGCCGCGCCTGCAGTTTGCCTGTTCTGTTCTGTTCACAAATCTGCCCCTGGAAGCGATCAGTGAGTGAAGCTCCCCTGGGACGCAAGTGTTGCCAGTGATGCAAGAAGACAGGCTTGGCTTTTCTGGGTTCACTGGCAGCCAGCCATCTCTCTTGCCGATCCAGGTACCGCAGGAATCAAAAGTTACTGGCTAAACGCCTGCTTCATTTGATCCGCCGCAACGGGTTATGCCTGCAGTGAATCATGTATATTCAGAACAGAAAAAAGTCCATCTGTCTCAGCATATCGAATCAAAGATGGGATAAATTTCTCGTGGAAAAAACGGTGAACGAAAAATGGTCAACATCAAAATCGAGCGGAATCGTGTGCCATCAGACCGAAAGAGATTTGCGGAGCGCCCACCAGCCCTGAGGTGGCTCTACGCCGATTCTGGGGATCTGTGAACGTGCTTCAGGGGGCTGTCAATGGGCAGACCCCTTGGCATGGTGCCTGGGGATAGACCCCCCAGACGTAAAAAAAAACTGTTGTTTTGGAGTTCAATTTTGCGCAAAGCTGCGGGGTTCTCTAAAAAAATTTGACAAAATATTCCCGGAGAGGAGGAGACGTTCGCGGACTTTACCTGATCCTTCCACCTGGATCCATCCGACCCACCTGTTTCCCCACATGTCGGTGGTGTTCGGGACATGGAAGTGTTCCGCGTGGTAAATGACTCTCAAGACAACAATGCGATGATGCGTCTGATGATGCGTCTTGGCAGACGGCGGTTGCATTTCAAAAATATTTCAACATAGCTTGTTTTGAGCCATATTGTTTCGGTCACTATTGATTCACACTGTATAGGTATGTCTCCATGAAAGGGAAGAGTTTGGATGAATTCAAACTTAACGATGTTGGACATGTCGCAAATGAAAACGATGCTGCAATAGACTATGGGAATCCCCCTTTTTCGGCCCTCCTCACATGCAAGAGCTCAATTTGAATTTAACTCATGCACATGCCATGCCACTTGTCTAGGCCTAAAAGGCCTACATTTATGAAGGGGCCTAAACATGTTAGCTGCTTGGATTTGTTATTTATGACGGTTGATGCAGTAGATCATGGTCGTTTGTCCAGACACTCAGGACACTCTTTAGCACCATCCGAGAAGGGCGTTATGGAGAGGGGCAGCAGCGTTGTGCTTGGAGTTCTCATGCCACTGGCGTATATATAGGGCCGGATTGACCACCGTCCCCCAAACACGACGTGTGTGCAGATAAAATGCATTTGAAAAGAAAATTGAGGAAAGAAAAAATGAAATTTTGACGTTTTCTGTTCATCATTTTCACACCTGTGACTGGCAGCGAATTTAAGAAATGAGTACGCGTTTGGGCCTATCCCGATTTTGCGCGTGTCGAAAAAGTGAAAAATAAAGCTAATCTAACCAAACCTAACCTGTCTAACTTACCTAACCTGCCATGACCAAACCTAACCTGACCTAACCTAACCTTTTCCATTGTTTCTAGCGTTTTTCCCCGTTTTTGGAGGGTCGGGATTTTAACACTGAGTGAGATGGAAAAGGGCCCAAACGCGTATTCATTTCCAAAAAAAGCTGACGGGCAGGAGGCGAGCACCACCAGCCCAACCTCAAGTGCCAGACTGGCCTCCTGTGGCACGAGACTCGTGGCACGGAAGCAGGGCCGTAGCCAGCCGGGGGCCCAGGGGGCCGTGGCCCCCCCCGAAATGTTTTGGTTTGTACTAGATATAATCGTGTTGGAGTCAAGAAAGAAATGCAAACACAACTCTATCATTTCCTTCGATGTTGTTTTATGCATTTTTGTCTTTATTTTCCCCGACAAAACACTTCTTCGTTTTCTGTTTCTTTAAAAATTTTCTATCACCAAAGTTTCCAGCTTTCCACACATTCATAAATATGATTACCTAAGTTCCTGTTACCTGCGAGTTGTGCAAGCGCACTGGCTGCTGGCGGAAGGCAATAGTCCATAGTCCAAATACATTTGCTGCGCTTTTGCAATTATTTGAATGGTTAAAAACACGAGATTTACATTGAAATGTTTATGAAGGGAAAATATGAATATTTAAAATAACAATTAATAAACAACGCACATGCCACCTTGCTTGTGGGGCTGTTATGTAGCAAGTAAGGTGGCATGTGGTTGTTGATTAGTTGTTATTTTAAACATCATAGTTGAATGGGATATGTGATGTCGGAGGAAGTTCACGAAAATCACAAGAGATAGCTTAGTGGAAATTTGGCCATGGTTGATGAAGGCAACACAGAAAAGTCTGAATCTGGAATTGAAACCTGAAAATGGAATGATGAAGTGAGTATTGAAAAGTCCAGTTTTGATGCCACAGCACTTGCGTGGTTGTTACTTGTTTGGACATGTCGTGTTTAAAAAAAGAATAAAATTGCACATTTGAAAAGACAACATTCAAAGACTGGTTTGATGTTGGCAATATGTTCTGTGCAAACGGGGATTGTGGGGAAAATGCTCAGTTTTTAAAAAAATTGAGCATTCTGAGCACCATTTTGAGTTCCATTTTTTCAAAATTTCTTCCCCTTCGGGGAGGGGGACACCCCCTCCCCGAACCCCTCCCCCGGCGTTGCGCTCCGCGCAACGCTTCGTCCAACGCGATTAATTCTTTGGCCCTCCCCGAAATAAATTCCTGGCTACGGCCCTGCACGGAAGGCCAGTCCCGAGGAGTGAAGTGACACTGTGTCTCGCGTCATGGACAGACCAACTGGATTCCGTGACGATCCTTTTCCATAATGATGAGACTGGCCAACCCACCCTTCGGACTTCGTTCTGGGGTTGAAAAGAAACTTTCACAACGGATGAGAGATCGAAAAACCGGCTTGCAAGTTTTTCATGTGATTGGAACTCCAATTTTGCACCGACGAGCACACTGATTTTCTCCAAAATTGGCAAATTCTCCGCCTGGATTTTCCCTTGGCATTGTGTTTCTGACAGAGCGAAAAACATTTGTCGTGGAGCAAAAATCTGGCATCAAGCAAACCTTCTAAATTTTTGTGCACGTGCGCAGCAGCGGCACGCGCTTCAGCTGAGACATAGCGGAGTAGAAGGATATCCTTCTACTCCGCTATGGCTGAGATATGCATGTTGGTCAGAGCTGAAGCAAGTCATGATAATCGGCCGCATGGCGTTGAACGCAGTCCCCAGCAGTTGCGATGACGTCAAATTGACGTCACGCGTCTGAGCAAATAAGTGGGGAAACTGCGGTCATCAATTTGCGGCTTCTGCGACCATTGAGAAATGATCAACCCGGAATGATCAACCCTGCATTTGATTGTGCAATGGCTTCCAAATGGAAAAACACAGGCACAGAAATTAAAATGTTTGCACTGAGCCTAATTTAGTGCTCGCTTCAGCTGAATTCACAACCAGGAACATTGCTTCCGAAGATTAGTTTTTCGAATAATTACGCTCCCGCTTTTTTATATTTTTTAAACAATTTTACGATGATCCATCGCTTTCCGGTAACTCCCACCATCTTGTTATATCCTAAAATGTTTTAGGAAACACCCTCCCTCGCGCACCCCAATTAATGAACCTCGTTTTTAATTGGTTTCGGTCGGTTAATTGTGCCGTTAAATTTGACGAGTAACCCTATATCTTTGCCCGTAACATTCGTTCTCTAAAGCAAGGGTTACACCGTGTCATTTTCCCTGTCATCAGTGACGTCATTTTGCATGAAATGGCGGGGCGTGTTGTCATTTAGTTGTCACAAGGGACCTCTCTTGATCGCCATTTTCTTGTCGTGATACACAGGAAAAAGTGATGACACAGTGATAAGTCTCGACGCTGTGTCACTGATCACGTCACTAGAAACAGAGAAAATGACGGAATATAACCGTGACACATAAGGGGTTCCCGGGCCCGCAATGTAAATCAAATGGGAGTATCCCCACCCCGCCCATCCCCCCATGGGGCCCTCCCCACCGCCCACAGCTCGCCGGCCCGCAATGTAAATTAAGCGGTGTTCCTCGGGCCCGCGATGTACAGACCGTCCCAAATTCTGTGGAGCATTCGTTTGAACCATTGCGGTTTACTGTTTGGAAACAGTCTTGGAAATATAAAGCCACGCACGATGATGAGCGTGTGTTTGGGTATCCGGGGAGCGCGCCCGACCGCCGGGACCACCGCCCTTCAGCGCCAAAGCAATATGTGACGCAATGCGAGAGCAATCAATTCCGCAATCAATGCGAGAATATGAAGCGTTCCGGACAATCCTTCAGCCTGCGGTGACCGCCCAAGGGTTTGCCCTGTGTCCGCGTGAGCCCAACGCCGCGAAACCGCATGGTTCGCGACAAGACATTTGAACCGCAGCTCGAGAATCTTCAGATTCAAACCGCGGTATGCTTGACCATTGAATCTTCCGAGCGAATGCGACCACGGAGCTGGCGATACAGCTGAATCAGGGACGAGCTGTAGGTTAATATCCGCATGGCTTGAATTCCTCCGATTCCGTCCGAATGGCTGAATGAACACACGTCTGCGTGAAAAGGTGCGAACTGACACTGCAGACCTGCTGACAAGAGGTGGGCAGGAATCTCCTTGTGCCCCAGCCCCATATCTGAAGGGAAAGGATGGCTGTGTCAAATGTCAATGCAGACCATAGTCTCTGCTTTGAAATGCACAACAGGAGCCGTTCTGCACATCTATATTGAGATCACCCGTCGGTCCCTGACATGGCACACCACGTTGTGGCCTCCTCAATGTTCTGGGAGGCAAATGAACTCTGGACCTCTGGCCATCAGGCATGGGCTCCCGTATCAGCTGTCTCCTCTTCAAAGTCGCGGGAGGTAAACGAACTCAGGACCCCTGTCCCTTTCGCGTCAACCTGATGCAGCAAGCGCTGCATGTGCCAACTTTGGGCGGTGAATCCCGTATCTCCTCTGGCAGCAGATGGACAAGGAGGATTGCCTGTCTGGAATTGATCTGCCGAAGGTACAGTGCTGAAATCAATTCTGTTCCTTCAGGGATTTTGAGTGGATTGTTGGTTTGATGTTTTAAGTGGGGAGGATATCGAAAGGGCAGCTTGGCAAGGTGGATGTACAAATGCAAAAACGAGATCTTTGAAGTTGCTTGTAAAATGGTACGAAAAAGATGACCGCGAACAAAATTAATTTCTTTTCTGTACACAAGGATCAAGGTACCTACATCAGATTAACAGCGGCCGTTACCTTTAACTGTGCCTGCAGTCAATTGAAGTAAATGTGAATTGAGCTGTGGGTGTTATTGCTCACCTGCCCAACCCCTTCCCAACCCGTGGGGCCAGATTGCTATGGGTCAGATTCAATTCCCGTTACTATGGTGCATCTCGCAAAACTGTCTCATGCGGATATCTTCAGTTGTGGTCTCGGATTTGTTTATTGTGCTCTGCATCTCGCTCCTTTGCTCCTTCACTTTGCTCCTCGGAATTCTCGCATTGAAGTGAACGGGACTTCAGCAACGCGTTTGTATTGCTGCGTGTGCTTGCGTGTTCGTTTCTGGCTCGCAATATTTGCTTTTTTTCTCGCTTTGCTTGAGGACTTTGTTTGCTCACCTTTTGCGTTCCG